>ML282382.1:0-63733 GCA_005239495.1 Nicotiana undulata | reverse complement strand
CACCCCCAATGAGCGCCGGTACCGAATGAGTGATGCCCGCGGGGCTTATGAAGAGTGAATGTGGGGATGCCTGATGGGCAGAGTGAATGTGAGGATGCCTAATGGGCAGAGTGAATGTGAGGAAGCCTGATGGGCAGAGTGATTGTGAGGATGCCTGATGGGCAGAGTGATTGTGAGGATGCCTGATGGGCAGAGTGATTGTGAGGATGCCTGATGGGCAGAGTGATTGTGAGGATGCCTGATGGGCAGAGTGATTGTGAGGATGCCTGATGGGCAGAGTGATTGTGAGGATGCCTGATGGGCAGAGTGATTGTGAGGATGCCTGATGGGCAGAGTGATTGTGAGGATGCCTGATGGGCAGAGTGATTGTGAGGATGCCTGATGGGCAGAGTGATTGTGAGGATGCCTGATGGGCAGAGTGATTGTGAGGATGCCTGATGGGCAGAGTGATTGTGAGGATGCCTGATGGGCAGAGTGATTGTGAGGATGCCTGATGGGCAATGGTTACGATAAATGATTTTGGCCCGAGGGGCAGTTTTATGAAAGATTTTACTGAGTTTTCAAACTATGATTTACTTCGTTTTCACACTGGTTTTACTGAGAATTTTACTGAGATATACTGATATTGCACTTGTTTCGAAGGTTTTTCTGAAAACTGATTTCGAACTCATTATTTGATGAATGTCACGTGGTGACTTGGTGTTTTACTGGTTTGTGGAATTGTGTACATGTTCTGTGTGTTTATATTACTCAGACTGTGATTTATTTTCATTACTACTGAGTTGGCGTACTCATAAAGACTCCCTGTGCCTCTGTGCACAGATCCAGGTACTAGTTCGCAGCAGTAGCTGACGCAGTTGATAGCAGCATTTCACGGGATTTCGAGGTAGCTGTCCAGCGTCCACAGCTTCTCCATTTCCCTTCCTTATTTAGTCTTAGCATTTGATTCAGAGACATATATTATAGTTTTAGCAGAGTTAGTTTATTTATTCTTAGATGCTCATGACTATTGACTCCAGTTCTTGGGAGGTTGTTTAGGTTAATATGGGAACGCTAATACTTTATTATATTAATTATGATGTGGTTGCTTGCTTATTATTTAATTGTGAACTATTATAATTGAACAAAAATCGCAGTAAGGTGATGGTTGGCTAGCCTAATTCCACGATAGGCGCCATCACGACCTGTTAGGATTTGGGGTCGTGACAAATTATTAATGGGATTAACATCTAAGTAGTGGAAATAAAAGGAGTTAGAGTGAAAACCTAGGGTTGATGAACTTTAGATAATTTCACCACTTTTCTACCATGAAATCATACAAAAATTATATATTAATGATCCTTAGGCTATGGGTGAGTGTTATCTTCGAAAATTTTCGGAATCCGAGCATGTGGGCCCGGGGGTGTATTTTGGGATTTCTTTAAGAATGGTGAACTTACTAAATAAGTAGGAGAATTTCCATAATTTGAGGATGCATTGACATATTTATATATCATTTGACTAGTTTCGAGTCCTCGGGTGTAAAGTTTAAAGTTTCGGGCGCGTTCTTGACCGGGAAGTAGATTCTACGCGAGGTGAGTCTTCTTTGTAACCATGTAAGAGGGAATTATCCCCATAGGTAAATGTAAGTGATTGAATTGTCCTTATTTGCGGGGGCTACGTACACGCAAAGTGACGAGAGTCCGTGCGTAGCTACTACACTATTGCGTCGGGTAGAATTTAGGATTTCACAAGCATGCCTTTATGTGCTTTACCTGTATCTGTACATGTGTTCCTGGTTGCTTATTATCCTTGAAATTGACATGAGAATTTAGGAATCTATGAGTAAGTTTAAGTGCTTAAATCTCTGAATTCAAGAATAGTCCATGATAAATTCCTGAATTTTCCTGATAAATTATGTGTATGTCTACGAGCACCTGTGTCGTATGTATGATTCGCGAGCGGGGTAGACCTATATTTATGTCAACCGCGTCGCATGATCGATTCGCGAGCGGGGTAATGGATGCATCTATAGTTCGTGCAGCTCGACCCTCGGTAGTGCACATTTATTTTCGCGTCGCTTCGGCCGTACGCTTCGGCATATTATGTGCTATGTATTTGACTGAGAGTCTTGTTATTATTGAATAAATTACCCCACGTGTAAGGGGAACTTGAGACTTTTGTGTTACTATTTGACTCATGAGAATAAATTGCAGTTTTATATAATTGATACTTCATGCCTTAGTGATTTTCATGACTACTCTTCTTGTCTAGCTTTATATAATCATGTTATTGGTTATTGACCCTAGTAAGTATCACGTCTACCTCTCGTCACTACTTCTTTGAGTTTAGATGGGATACTCACTGGGTACATATTTGTTTATATGTACTCATGCTACACTTCTATACTTAATTTTACAGGTTCTGAGGCTGTTGCACCTGGTCACTATTCAGGTGTCCGTCGCTGAGAGTACTACCGGGATTAGACTACACGGTGAAATGCTCTTTCTGGCTTTCCCCAGCAGCACTGTGGAGTTTCCATCATTGTTGAATATTCTGTCTATCCTTCCAGACAGTTGTACATCTATTTTGTTTATTTTGTATATCCCACTGGTCGCCTGTGGACTTGTGACACTAGGTCTTGGCACACGTACTTGATGCACTAGTATTATGCTACTCTGTTTTATGCTGACAAACGATTTTTGAATCACTTTGCCTCACTTTCATTTAAGGACTGCTTAAATTAAAACTGGACAGGCATTTGAACATCTCATTAATTTAAGTAATTTCGTTAGTAAACTAGTGTTGGCTTGCCTGACTTCGGTATTGGGCGCCATCACGACCTGAATAGGGATTTGGGTCGTGACAATACCAACCAGTCTTATAGTAATATACGAACTTAGTCGAACCGTCGGAACACTCAAAACATCACCAAAACACCAAATCAACCTCGGATCCAAGCCTAAGAACTTCTAAACTTCCGAAATTCGCCAACAATGTCAAAACCTACCAAACCACGTCTGAATAACCTCAATTTTTTCATACACGTCACAAATGACATTTCGAACCTACTCCAACTTCCAGAATTCCATTCCGACCCCGATATCTAATTTTCCACTGCGGACCAAAATCGCCAAATTTCCAACTTTTGCCAATTCAAGCCTAATTCTACCACGAACCTCGGAATTACATTCTGGACGCGCTCCTAATTCCAAAATCACCTAACAGAACTAACCTAATTATAAAATCAAAATCCGAGACCGTTTACTCATAAGTCAACATCCGGTTGACTTTTCCAACTTAAGCTTCCTAATAAGAGACTAAGTGTCTCATTTCACTCCAAAGCCATTCTGGACCCGAACCAACCAACCTGATACCATAAAATATAGCTGAATAGCACCTAAGGAAACAGAAATGGGGAAACGGGGCTATAACTCTCGAAATGACCGAACGAGTCATTACATCTTGCCCCTCTTAAACAAACGTTTGTCCTCGAACGAGTCTAGAAACATACCTGGAATCTCAAATAGATGTGGATATCTGCTCCGCATCTCCCGCTCGGTCTCCCATGTGGAATCCTCCAAGGGCTGGACTCTTCAATGCACATTCACTGAAGCTATGTCCTTTGATCTCAACTTTCGGACCTGCCGATCTAAAATAGCCACCGGCTCCACATCATAATTCATATCACCCTCCAATTGAACCGTGCTAAAGTCCAAAACATGGGACGAATCGCCAACATACTTCTGAAGCATGGAAACATGGAATACCGGATGCACACTCGACAAACTGGGTGGCAAGGCAAGCTTATAAGCCACCTCCCCTATACTCTGAAACACCTCAAAAGGTCCAATAAATCGGGGGATCAACTTGCCCCTCTTCCTAAACCCAATAACACCCTTCATGGCCGATACATTCAGAATGACCTTCTCCCCACCATAAATGACACATTCCAGACCTTCCTATTCGCATAGCTGTTCTTCCTAGATTGCGCCATGCGAAGCCGCTCCTGAATCAACTTCACCTTATCTAAGGCATCCAAGACTAAATCTGCACCCAAGAGCCTAGCCTCACTCGACTCAAACCATCCAACCGGAGATATATACCTCCACCCGTATAAAGCCTCACATGGATCCATCTTTGTATGCGACTGATAACTGTTATTATATGCAAACTCCGCGAGTGGCAGAAACTGGTCCCATGAACCCCCAAAGTCAATAACACAAGTGCATAACATGTCCTCCAATATCTGAATAGTGCGCTCAAAATGCCCGTCTGTTTGAGGGTGAAAGGTTATGCTCAACTCAACCTAGGTACCTAACCCTCGCTGCGCTGCCCTCCAAAACTACGATGTGAACTGAGTACCTCTACCAGAAATGATGGAAACTGAGACACCATGCAAGTGAACAACCTATCAGATATAAATCTCAGCCAAACGCACTAAAGTATAAGTAGTACCAAACAAGAATGGAATATGCAGACTTGGTCAACCGATCCACAATAACCCAAATAGCATCGAACTTCCTCAAAGTACGTGGGAGCCCAACTACAAAGTTCATGGTGATCCGCTCCCACTTCCACTCCGAAATATCTAATCTCTGAAACAATCTTCCCGGTCTCTAATGCTCATACTTAACCTGCTGACAGTTGAAACACCGAGCCACAAACACAACAATATCCTTCTTCATCTGCCTCCACTAATAGTGCTATCTCAAATCCTTCTACATCTTCGCGACTCCTGGATGGATGGAATACCGCGAGTTGTAGGCCTCCTCAAGAATCAACTCTTGAAGCCTATCTATATTAGGCACACATACATGGCCCTGCATCCTCAACACACTGTCATTCCCAATGGTCACATCCCTAGCATCACCTCGCCGGACCTTGTCCTGAAGAACGATCAAGTGGGGGTCATAATACTAACGCTCCCTGATACGGTCATAAATAGAAGACCTGGAGACTACGCAAGACAATACCCGAATAGGCTCCAAAATATCCAATCTCACAAGCTGGCCTGCTAAGGCCTGGACATCCAATGCCAACAGTTTCTCTGCTCCGCTATAGCCGAACACAAGGGAAAGATCATTTTTTTTACCAGAAAAGATCGTTTTATCAGGTAATGGTTTCTTCTTTCATGGTTCGATATTCTGGTGTCCTAGGCGTAGAGGAACCACACCAATCCATCCCGAACTTGGTGGTTAAACTCTACTGCGGTGACGATACTGTAGGGGAGGTCCTGCGGAAAAATAGCTCTACGCCAGGATGATAAAAAGCTTAACACCTCTCATTCTTATTACTTTTTCAATATGAAAAAAAATGAAAAATCAAAAGGTCGTTTTATTCAAAACCCCAATTATGAAGTTAAACTCCCCAAACTCTCTGCTCGGCGACTCAAAGCATCGGCCACCGCATTGGCCTTCCCCGGATGGTATAGAATAGTGATATCATAGTCCTTAAGAAGCTCCAACCATCTCCGCTGACGCAAATTAAGATCCTTCTTCTTGAACATATGCTGCAGACTCCGGTGATCAGTATAAATCTCACAATGAACCTCATACAAATTATGACGCCAAATCTTTAAGGCGTGAACAATGGCTGCTAACTCAAGATCATGCACTGGATAATTCTTGTCATGGGTCTTCAACTAACGCGAGGTATAGGCAATCACCCAACCCTTTTGCATCAAAACACAACCAATGCCTACCCTCGAGGCATCACAATACACGGTATAAGAACCTGAAGTTGATGGAAGAACTAACACATAAGATGTGGTCAAAGCAGTCTTGAGATTCTGAAAGCTCTACTCACACTCGTCCGACCACCTGAATGGAGCACCCTTTTGAGGCAATTCGGTCAAGGGCGAAGCAATAGATGAAAATCCCTCCACAAAGAGACGGTAATAACCTGCCGAACCAAGGAAGCTCCTAATCTCCGTAGCTGAGGACGGTCTAGGCCAACTTTACACCGCCTCTATCGTCTTCGGATCCACTTGAATACCCTCACTGGACACCACGTGCCCCAAGAATGCTACTGAACTTAGCCAAAACTCACACTTGGAGAACTTTGCATAAAGTTTCTCCTCCCTCAACATCTGTAATACAATCCTCAAATTGTGAGCATTCTCCTCTTGGCTACGAGAGTACACCAGGATGTCATCAAGAATACAATAACGAAGGAGTCCAAATATGGCTGGAATACACTGTTCATCAAATGCATGAATGTTGCAGGGGCATTGGTCAGCCCAAAAGACATCACCAAGAACTCATAATGGCCATAACGGGTCCTGAAAGCTGTCTTAAGAATATCTGAATCTCGAATATTCAGCTATTGATACCCATACCTCAAATCAATCTTAGAGAACACCCTCTCTCCCTGAAGCCAGTCAAATAAATCATCAATGCGAGGCAAAGGATACTTGTTCTTGACTGTGATGTTCAACTGCCTGTAGTCAATACACATTCTCATGGAACCATCCTTCTTCTTCACAAATAGAATCGGCGCACCCCAAGGTGACACACTAGGCCGAATAAACCCCTTATCAAAGAGTTCCTGAAGCTGTTCTTTCAAATCTTTGAACAGATGGAACTAAAGAGTCACGGGGCATATCCAAAAAATGAGCAAAATATGAGGAAATATATTAATATGTAGAACCAGGTTCAAATAACACAAAGGCATCTCTGTGACAGATGAAGACAATACCCGTAATCACAGCATCTGAAGCAATAGCATCTGGTATGGCTGGGAGGCCATAGAAACGGGCTTGACCACTTCTTGATTTCCCTCCCCCTCTCGGGCGACCCCTAGCTGACTGGGCTCCGCCCCTCGCTGGCTGAGGTCTACCCCTAGCTGGTGTCGCGCTCCCTTTTTCTCGCGAAATCGGGTTTATGACATTGGTTGAGACAACTCATTCCTTTTGGGAAAGGGGTCTTGCATTTTTGAAGAGTCGCCACCTAACGATTTTTAAGGTGCGTTAGGGCACCTAGGGGGGTTCATTTATAACTACGTTGATAACCAGAGACAGGGTAAGAGATTGAAATTATCCTAAGGGGAAGGTGTTAGGCACCCCTCAGGATCCACAAGTGTGGTTCCCGGCCAAACAACTTTTGTGAATTTGTACAACAAATAAACAAGTAGGGCTCAAATAAATGGGGGATTTAAGTCTAAGTACAGAGGTATGAAAAACGGTTAATGAAAAGCTAGCCTTTGAAATNCCCCTCAGGATCCACAAGTGTGGTTCCCGGCCAAATAGCTTTTGTGAATTTTGTACAATTAGCAAATAAAAAAATATGGTTCAAATAATAGGGGATTTTAGTCTAAGTACACATACAATTGATGGAGAACTAGATTTTGAAAAGAATTATAATCTAAGCATGTTTATGGGAGTAAAGGGGTATCCTAGGTTTGTTTATAATATGGATCATATCAATGCAATACCCGATATGACACTCCTCAAAGAGGGCTACACGTGGTATTAACGCACTAGTCATCATGTCCATATCTACCCTTTCCCACCCCGTAAAGGTAATTGAAGCGAGTGTTGGTCTCGACCTCTATTGCATGTTGTTACCCGGCCCTTCCTATTAGTCCCGGAGGAATTTAGGACTCCTATCCTAAAAAAGGGGGGGGGGGGGGGGGGTTTCTAGGCAGACCCTCAGGTTTTAAAGGTAAAATTGCTAGGGTGACATATAATGAACAAGTAAGATTGATGATAAAGGGTAGCACATAAATAGGAAAAAAGGCTCAAAGACCTCCACAAACAGTGCACATAAGTAGCATGTCTCATACACAACTAAGGTCCAAATTCATATCCTAAACATGATGTCTAAGTGATAATAGCGGATTCATATTTATTACATAACTCAGAGAGGAAGTCCTAATCAGGCTTGCCTACTGATTCTAACATGATGTCAGTTAATCACAATCACAAAGACAGTTCTAGTTTTATTTATTTATAGTTGATTGCCTAAGGCTTGCTTAGGTGTGTAGAAATTATTTAGAGCAGATAACAACCTCAGGTTGTCATACCTAATATCATGCAATTCTAGGTGTTGCCAATATTAAGAGACCGATTACTGGTTTGTTAGAACATGGTAAAAATAGTTTTAGGTATTTTCATGCATCAGTATTAACCTGGGCGCAGAATGAGGTTCTAAAACATTATATCTAATATGTACATATATAGATGCAGAAAGTTTGTATGCAGAACTCCTAGGAAGGATTTTCTAAGTGCATGAAGTTACCTTATTTGAACATACTTTCAAGAGATGCAGCATGAATGACTTGTTTAGTGGCGTATTGTTATCCTAGGAAGGATTTTCTAAGTGCATGAAGTTACCTTATTTGAACATACTTTCAAGAGATGCAGCATGAATGACTTGTTTAGTGGCGTATTGTTATCCTAGGAAGGATTTCTAAGTGTATAACAATATTACCACATTACTAGACCTGGTTTATATGAATAGCAGGTTTTTATTAACGTTTATCCTAGAACATGATTTTTTTTCTAAGTGTAAATGATAGTGTGCCGGTTATTAGCATGTTTCTAACACAGGATTTTCTAAATGATAGGATGATGCATATGCTGAAAAGAAAACATTATACATGGTCCTAAGATGACATGAATTTTGATGCATGTATACATGAGTCCTACACAGGATTTCTATTGCACAGGTAGCAAGTAAATCCTAAAACATGATCTCTACCCGTTTAATAAACTACAACATGCATATCGCCCTTCCGTTTTCACTATCCAGCCCCAGAGTTGTTTACAAATATTATTACAGGCCATTGAATAGGAATTACATAACTAAAAATAAGAAAACAAGAAGTTAACTATAGGGAGCCTTCATAATAGGCCCAAGTCTCCAGGTCCTCAATGCCAAGTCTTGTTTCACAACCTTTCTCATAATTCGGGTGTGTCAGAGTTCCCTAAGGACCTCAAAGGATCCCGGACAGTGCTCACACCCAGATTTAATAGCCAAGGTAGAGTAAGTGCAATATGGAAAGGCAAGATCTTGTGTGTCAATGTTCAGAGGGAGCTCAAGGGTCCCAAGGCAATGCTCACACAGAAGGGGCAGAACCTAAGGGGTCTAAGAATATAGTGAAAGTGCTTGATATAGTTTGAAAAGGTTTAAGTAGGAAAATAATTTGAAAAAGAGACTTGTTTGAAATAGTTTTTGTAAAACAACAGGGAAGTTATTCATTAACAAGCAACATACCATCCTTAGAATCAGAACAGGTTCAAAATCACACCAAGAGTCAGGAACTAAACAAGTTCAGCAACCACAAACAGGGTAATAGGAATTGGGGACACGTATAGAGCACATAAGGGTATGCATACAATAGGCAGAGTCACACATAGGTTCAAAATCAGAAAAATCCTGAGGGGACTCAGGGGATTAAGGTAGGATGTATTTCAAGCTTACATTGAACCAAACACAAGTTGTTTGCCACAGAAGGTTCAGGTCAATAATCAGAGAAACATAATTGAAGTCAGGGATAACATTTCGTAAACATGTTGGGTATAAGGGAGAGGGGTACATAACATGTTGTAAAATAGACATATTAGTTGCAAGTTGAACAACAGAACCATAAGTAAACAACAAACTAGAAACAAGAAGAATTGAAGTAACAAAAGAAACATGTTGTTTTGGTGACTTGAATTTAAATCAGGACATACCAGTATAGAAGACAGTAAACACAGAATGAAGAGCAAGTGAGTAGAGTAGTCAGTCTTGGCTTGCAGCCGGCTGACTTAGAATAGTAGTAAGCAACCAAAGAAAAGAGAGAGCAGAAGATAATTTTGATTGTGAAAGAGAGAGCTTTTTGAACCAATTTTTTGTGTCCTTGTGCTAATGAAAGACTAAGGTACTTATAGTTTTAAAAAAGGAAGAAGAATAAGGTAAAAATAATAGTTCAGCAGTAATTATAGAAATATACCAATTAGTATCAGATCAGTTGGGAGTACTTCCTTTAATCAAGGAGTTAAGATTCAAACGATAATAAGCATTGCTAAATAAGGAATGAAACCATATGAGGCTGAATTAACATATAAGGAAACAATTTTAGCATAGCACAAGTATACAACATGTAATAGAGGCTAGGTTCAACAGATTCTAATTAAGCAAAATATTAAGAATCAGTTGACAACATAATTAACCATAAAATAAGATAAGAGAATATTTTAAAGATTGAAATCATTTGAGAACAGAGGATACCAATCACAGGGAATCAGGGATTCTGCTAGAAGGTAATATTAACCAAAGGAAAGTACTACAACTGAACGGAGCAAACATAACATAAGCAAGAATATGCAAAGTAGGGTAAAAAATCACACAAAATCAGGGATTCACATAGAATATAGTAAATGACTACAAGAAATAACAGAATAAACATGAAACGAGCAGAGGAAACAAGGATCAGAAACCCTACTGAACAAAATATAGTAAAGTCACAGAAAAACTAAGAACGTTCGTGGGAAAAAAACATTCATACAAATTAAAGGAGCATATCATCAAGGACAGACTCAAAATCCAGGATTAAGACCAAGAAACTTAGGATTTTAACATAATAAGTTAGACAAAAGTAAAAAAACTTAAATAAACATTTAAACATAGTTAAAATCATAGAACAACAATTAAAATCAGAAGAAGAATCGTTTTGAAAAGGGGTCAAGAAACCCTAGTTGAAGATGAAGAGTTATTTTAGGGAAATCGAAAAAAACCTTTGAGGAAAACAACAATGAACTCATAATATACATAGATCTAAAACAGATCTAAAAGAAATCAGAAAATCTTAGGAGTTAGGGTTTCAGAGAACCCAGAGAAAACAAGAAACCTTAAAAATGTCACCGAGTTTAGCCGGAGAAGTCATCGATCAAACTCAAACAGCTGGAGCCGCTCCAGGTTCACCCGAGGGCCTCAGGGTATCATCAGACCGGCATGGGGTGAAGTAGGGGAAAGGAGATGATGAGAGGACATAACTTCTGGCAAGGGAGGTGGCCGGAGGAGATGAACAGACTCCACCAGAGAGGAGGAGACGAGAAGGTTCTAGAGAGAACCATAGAGAACTTGAGAGATTGAGAGAGAAGTGAGACCGGGCAAATGAGGATGGGAGGGGGGAGGGTAGTCTTTAGGGTTAAATTAGGAAGAGGTGATTTTGGGCCGTTGATCAAAATTGATCAACGGCCAGGATTTAATCAGACGCTGGGTCGGGTGGGTTTTAGAGATTGGGCTTGGGTATTGGGTTGTGTAATTGGGCTGGTTTTAATTGGGGTTGGGATTAGACCAAATTAGGTTATAATTTAAATAAAAAAAGGCTAATTGTTAAATACCCAATTGGTAAATAATTAATAAAAAATAGATAATAATTAGATAAAATAAAATTGAGGCTAAATAGGTGAAATTAAGGTAATTAACTAGTATAAAAGATATAAAATGACTAATTATTGAATTAAAATAGCATAAAATATACAATTAGGCCATAGTTGCAAAACTGTTGTAATTATGGCAAAATAATGCCAATTTGGCTAACTTGTGAAATAATTAAATTCTAACATGACTAAAAGTGATATATTGAGTTAGGCAATATTTTGAAATTATTTGTAATGTAATTTATGATTAAATATTGGATATAAAGTACTGAATAATTTAGAAAATAAGTTGATAATAATATGAAAAATTATGGAAAAATACCAATTATTATAAAAAGTGATTTTGAGAGTATATATGCAAATTTTTAAATAATTTGAGGAAAAATTGGGTATCAACAGCTTCCCCTCTTTACCCGAGAAAGATGAAAGAGTTGTCAGGTAAAGATATGATGGCCAATTTTGATCGAGCAAAATGGTTCGAAGAGAATTAGGCCGCACCCTGGTTTCTGAGTTGCCTACATATCCCTGGTTTTACAGGAACCAGGCCGTATGTAGTTCAGGAGTCATCGGCGAAGTATACCGACGAAGTTTTACAAGAACGGATGCAATGTATGGGGTTAGGTGAGTAAATGGCTTACGAGGATGGTTAGGAGAACTGGAGCGGGACCGCTCCTTCCAGGACGGTCGTTGATTACCAGATTACCTGCAAATACGGTACCAACATATATTTTGCGTAACTAAAACATGATGCAGATTCCCGTCGGACTATGAATGTAGTCTTGACGGTTAAGGATGACGTCCTCAAACCATGATGTTCTGGGCCATGGGTTGCTTGATGCAGGATTTGCAGGACATGAAATGATGTTCTTGAGCCATGAGGATAGTGCCTCCGAACCATGACGCCTTTGAATAATGATATGCAAATGATTAAAAGAGATCTTCTGTAACGACTCGGTCGGTCGTTACGTAGAACATAAATTATTTTCACTATTTCTGCTTTGTCATAGCTTGGTTAGACTGTTCATGATGTGTTAGAGTTTTTTAGTTTGGGTTCGTAGTGGTTATAGAAGGAACTGAGACACTCAGTCTCTAAAAGTAGCCTTAGAGTTAGAAAAGTCACCCGGGAGTTGACTTATTGGTAAACGACCTCGGAATGTGGATTTTATGGCTCGGATAGATTCTTTAGGTGATTTGGGACTTAGGAGTGTGTTTGGAATGTTCTTGTGATGTCCGGTGTAGAATTAGGCTTGAGTTGGCGAAAGTTAGTTTTTGGCAATTTCCTGTCGGTTGTGGAAAATAGGCTAGCGGGGTTGGAATGGAATTTCGACATTTGGGACAGGTTCGTAATGTCATTTTGGATATGTCTGCAAAATTTCAGGTCAATCGGAGTTGTTTTGGGTAATTTCGGCATCGTTGGTGGAATTTAGAAATTTGGAAGTTCATAGGCTTGAATTCGATGTGATTTTGGTGTTTTGATGTTATTTTGGGTGTTCCGAAAGTGCAACTAAGTTTGAATGATCATATATGATGTGTTGGTATGTTTGGTTGGGGTCCCGAGGGGCTCGGGATGGTTTTGGGTGGTTAACGGGGAGTTTGGAATATTTTGCTGCTGTTGAAGTTGCTGGTGCTGTTGTTTTCGCACCTGCAAATGATGAGTCGCAGGTGTGGGCCCGCTGAAGAGGACAAGGCTTCGCAGGTGCGAATTTTGGTCATCCACCGCAAAAGCAATCCCGCATGTGCGAAATTCGGGACGCAGGTGCGGGTTCAGGCCGTTTAATGAATTTCCGCAGGTGCGGTCACCTGAAGCGCAGGTGCGGACCGCAGGTGCGAGGGCAAGTGCCGCAAGTGCGAAAAGCTTGGGCAAAAAGTTCAAGTTTAAGTTCTAAAATGAGGGCTTTAAGCCATTTTTCAAAACACCATTAGAAAGCTCGGGAAAAGGAGGTTTTGGGAGAGATTTTCAGTAGGAATCTTGTGGTAAGTGTTCTTCAATCACTTTTAGTCTAAGTTCACAAATTAGTATTGATTTTTACCATGTAAATTGAGGAATCAAAGTGGAAAATAGGGGAAAAGGGCTAGAAAAGTTTGGAAATTCTTTTGATGATTTGAAGGGGTATTTGAGGTCGGTTTTTGGTAAATTTGATATGGGTAGACTCGGGAAAGAACAAGGATTTCAGTTTTGTAAATTTTACCGAATTACGAGACGTGGGCCCGGGGGCCGGGTTTGACCAAATTCGGGATTTTGAGTATTTTTGATAAATTTCGATCGGGTTTCATTTCTTAGCATATTATAATGGTATGAATCTGATTGTTGGTAGATTTGGAGCACTCAGAGGACGAATTTAGAGGCAAGGGCACTGCAGAGTAGTATTTTAGCCGGTTTTGAGGTAAGTAACGCTTCCAAACTTGGAACTGAGGGTTAGAAACCCCAAATTATCTGATATTTGATGTTAATTAAGGTGACGCACTTGCCAAGTGACGGGCATGCGGGCGTACACCGAATATTTGTGGCCTGGCTCATCCCTTGGCACTAGCTAATGGTCAATTCAGGCTGATACTTGTACTGTGAAGGTTGTATTTACCTTGAGCATATTAGAAATCATGTTAAGTATAAATGTTAAGGCTTCACGCTGATATGTTCAGACCGGAATGGTCGATTGTTTGTTTTCATGCCTCAGTCCTGTTATAGTATATGTTTCATGCCTCAGTCTCAGAAGTTGCTAGTTTATTTCTATATTATCATTGTTTTGGGCTGATTGTTCTATTTGAGAGAATAGTGAGTGAGACTGGAAAGTATTTACTGAGTAAGGCTTGGAGCCTAGTTTTGAGGCAGTTATGAGGTCGGACTGCAAACTGCAGCGATCCCTGAATCATGCCTTCATTGGCTTGATATAGCGCTTGGGCTTACAGGAGCCCCTCCGGAGTCTTTACACCACCAGTGAGCGAACGGATATTGAGGGATGGATTTTTCCTGGGCATGGATCTTGCCCGAAGCTATTGATATATATTGAGGGATGAATCGTCCCTGGACATGGATCTTGTCCGAGTGATATGTTCCGGAGATGGATCTTCTCCGTGGGGCTGGACTGGCCTTTTCCTCAGTACTCGGTGACTACGTCACTTGGGTTTATGCATAATCCAGGATGGACCTTCCCTGGGCCTGAAGGCCAATTCTAGTACTGAGTGGACTTCCTTGTGAGAGTAGGGATACTGTGTACATATCATTTCTGATTCTTTATGATCATATGCTGGTATGTAGAGTTTACAGACATAATTTGGTGCATCTTTCTTATTTTTCTGCCATATTACTATCATGTTCAAGATATATACTGATGTTCATAAACATCGTAGGTTTAGTCTTTCACTACCTCTCAGCCCATAGTTTGGTTTCGTTTCTACTGAGTTGGTGTACTCACGTTACCTCGTGCACCTTGTGTGCAGATCCAGGTACACCAGGACTTGGCTCTGGTCATTGAGTAGCGGCAGTTTCCATCAAAGTTGTCAAGGTAGCAACTGGCGTCCGTGATCTCGTCATCTCTTTCCTATTCTACCGTCGTTATTTATTTTTCATACTATGTTGGTCATTCCTCTTTTAGTTACATTATGTATTAGCAGCTCATGACTGTGTGACACTGGATCCGGGATTTGTTGGATTTGAGTTTTGTTCATAAATTTCTTTAGCTTCAGATTTCTTATTGTTATTATCTTCAGACTTATTGAAAAAATAGTATTTCACTGGTAACTGGACCTAGTTTAGATATATATGGGTGGCTGGCCTGGTACTACGACAGGCGCCATCACGACTCTGAAAATAGGTCGTGACATCCTCATGCCATGACATGGTGTTCTCGGGCCATGAAGATGGTGCCTTCGAACGATGACACCTTTGGATAAGTTGGTGATATTTCAGCCCATGAAGATGCAATAGTGTGATGTTGACAAGACAGAGCTTAGTTTTATGTATTGAAAGGGCAGAGCTTAGCTCGAAAGGAAAGCGAAGTAAATAGTGCTTGAGACAACGGTTAGTCTCAAAAAGTAAATTAGAGGAAGATCTTAGCCTCAGAAGGCATAATGGTAGCCTTATGCAAATGCAGGTGGAGGTAGAGCTTAACCTCGCAAGGCAAAATGGTAGCCTTATGCAAGTTGGAAGGCAGAATGGTAGCCTTATACAATGCAGATGGAGGTAGAGCTTAACCTCGGAAGGCCGAATGGTAGCCTTATGCAATGCAGGTGGAGGTAGAGCTTAACCTCGGAAGGCAAACTAGTAGCCTTATGCAATGCAGATGGAGGTATAGCTTAACCTCGGAAGGCAGAATGGTAGCCTTATGCAAGTTGGAAGGCAGAATGGTAGCCTTATGCAATGCAGATGGAGGTAGAGCTTAACCTCGGAAGGCAGAATGGTAGCCTTATGCAAGTTGGAAGGCAGAATGGTAGCCTTATGCAATGCAGATGGAGGTAGAGCTTAACCTCGGAAGGCAGAATGGTAGTCTTATGCAAGTTGGAAGGAAGAATGGTAGCCTTATTCAATGCAGATGGAGGTAGAGCTTAACCTCGGAAGGCAGAATGGTAGCCTTATGCAGAGATGCGAATGCAGAGGGAGACAACGTTTAGTCTCGAAAGCCAGAAAGGTAGCCTTATGCAAGAAATAAAATGACAGTGGGAATTCCTAGCTGGTGATAAATTGCGGCATTGTGAGCATTGTGACTGCAGAGCATTAAAGGCATGTGCGAACGTCGGCAAGTGCAACAGTATTGAGAGTCATATTTTGAACAACGTTTGTCTCGTGGGCGGACAATACGTTTGGGGATTTTGTAACCTTAGTGCCTGCATCCATAGAAAGATCGTGAGTTTTGTAAGGGGAAGGTTAGTTCGTATCCTCGTTGACTTTTCTTGACTTGTTCGGCTTGATCTGATGATACTGTCTGTATCATTGGGGTAGCATTGCTAAACATGCATAATTTTGTAAAAGTATAACATAACGTATAATTTAAAATAATTTTTTTTGGATGAACCGACGACCGTGACACGGTTCGAGACATTGCAACCTCTTCTGCTACGGAATTTTGAGGGTCCTCCTCAAACTTCTGCCCCAGTTTGATGGGTTTATGCCTCTGACTGTTGCTCGTGCGACGATTGGCTGTACTTGCTTCGGAATTTTGAGAGTCCTCCTCAAAATTCTGCCCCAGTTTTCAATTGCGGGGGGAAAATGAAAATTTTATTGAATTATGATCGAACCCATAGTGCTGCACACGTATCCCCTCTTAAACAGGAATCAGGTCAGGCGTAGTTCAATTTACATCATTGATAAAAGTATAAAGAATTACACATAGTAGCGCTTAACTGCATCTGAATTGATTGGTTTTGGCCATACTTCTCCGTCCATTTCTGCGAGCATAAGAGCTCCTCCTGTCAAAACTCGATGAACCATGTATGGACCTTTCCAGTTGGGAGAGAAATTCCCTTTGGCTTCGTCTTGATGTGGGAAGATTTTCTTTAACACCAGCTGCCCCGGTGTGAACTGCCTCGGCTTGACTTTCTTATTGAAGGCTCTGGTCATTCTATTCTGGTAGAGTTGACCATGGCAGACTGCATTCATTCTCTCTCCGTCTATGAGGGCCAACTATTCATAACGGTTCTTTACCCACTCTACGTCGCTGAGCTCAGCTTCTTGTATGATCCTTAGGGAAGGAATTTCTACCTCAGCGGGAATAACAGCCTTTGTACGATAAACCAGCATATAAGGAGTTGCCCCGGTCGATGTACGGACCGTGGTGCGATATCCCAGTAAGGCGAATGATAGTTTCTCGTGCCACTGCTTGTGCTTCTCTATCATTTTCCTCAATATCTTCTTGATGTTTTTTAGCGGCTTCTACAACTCCATTCATCTGAGTTCTATAAGTTGTGGAGTTTTTGTGTTTGATTTTGAAAGTCTCGCACATAGCTTACATCAAGTCACTGTTGAGGTTGGAACCATTATCAGTAATGATTGATTGAGCAATTCCGAACCAGCAAACAACACGGTCGCGGACAAAGTCGGCCACGACTTTCTTAGTCACTGGTTTGTAAGATGCTGGTTCGACCCACTTGGTGAAATACTTGATGGCTACAAGGACGAACTTGTGTCCATTGGAGGCGGCAGGCTCGATCAGTCCAATAACATCCATGCCCCAGGCGGCGAACGGCCAGGGTGAGATTGTTGCATTGAGCTCGTTTGGAGGTACCTTTATCATGTCTGCATGTATCTGAAAGCGGCGGCATTTCCGGACATACTGGATGCAATCCATTTCCATAGTCATCCAACAGTAACCATCCCGGAGTATCCTCTTTGCCAAGACAAAACTGTTCATATGTGGACCGCAGGTCCCAGCATGAATTTCTTCTAGTAGCTGGGACGCTTCCTTTGCATCTACACATCTTAATAATCCTAAATCGGGATCCCTCATATACAAGATTCCTCCGCTGTGAAAGAAGTTGTTGGATAGTCTCCGAAGTGGGCGTTTCTGAGTAGGATTTGCGAGCTCTGGGTACTCTCCTTTTGACAAGTATTCTTTGATGTCATGAAACCAAGGCTTCCCGTCTGCTTCTTCTTTGACATGGGCACAGTAAGCTGGTTGATTATGGATCTTCACTGGAATAGGATCAATGAAATTTTTGTCCGGATTCTGGATCATTAAGGACAAAGAAGCCAATGCATCGGCGAACTCATTTTGTATTCTGGGAACATGCCGAAATTCTATCTTCGTGAACCCCTTCCTTAATTCCTGCACGTGATGCAGATACGGCAGTATATTGGAATTCTTGGTCGCCCATTCTCCTTGTACCTGATGTACCAATAGGTCCAAATCACCAATCACTAGCAGCTCTTGAACGTTCATGTCAATGGCCATTTTGAGCCCTAAGATGCAGGCCTCATATTCAGCCATGTTGTTGGTGCAGGGGAATCTGAGTTTGGCAGATACCGGATAATGCTGACCGGTTTATGATATTAGGACTGCTCCAATGCCAACTCCCTTGAAGTTCGTCGCTCCATCGAAAAACATCCTCCACTCGTCATAGGATTCGACAATGTCCTCTCCTATGAATGATACCTTTTCATCGGGAAAATACATTTTTAGAGGTTCGTACTCTCCGTCCACGGGGTTCTTAGCAAGGTGATTTTCTAGTTCTTGTCCCTTTACCGCTTTCTGAGTCACATAGATAATGTCGAACTCACTCAGCAGGATTTTCCACTTGTCTAGCTTGCCAGTGGGCATGGGCTTCTGAAAGATGTACTTCAATGGATCCATTCTCGATATGAGATATGTAGTGTAGGCACAAAAGTAATGCCTCATCTTTTGAGCCACCCATTCCAGAGCACAGCATATGCGTTCCAATAGAGAATACCGGGCCTCGTATGGAGTGAACTTCTTTTTGAGATGATAAATAGCTTGCTCATTTCTTCCTGTTTCCTCGTGCTGCCCCAGAACGCAGCCGAAGGCTCCATCTTATACTGCAAGGTAGAGTAGCAAAGGTCTACCTGGCTTAGACGGTACTAGGACTGGTGGTGTTGATAGGTATTCCTTAATTCTGTCGAAAGCCCTTTGACAATCATCGGTCCACTTGGTTGCGGCATCCTTTTTCAGCATCTTGAAGATCGGCTCACAGATAATTGTAGACTGTGCTATGAATCGGCTGATGTAAATAAGCCTTCCCAAGAAACTCATCACATATTTATTGTTCCTTGGCGGTGGTAGTTCTTGAATGTCTTTGACCTTTGATGGATCTAGTTCTATTCCTCGACGACTCACAATAAACCCAAGCAGCTACCCAGCAGGAACCCCGAATGCACACTTCGCGGGATTCAGCTTCAAATTGTATTTTCGCAACCTATTGAAGAACTTCCTCAAGTCTGCTATGTAATCAGTGGCTATCTTGGATTTGATAATAACATCATCCATGTATACCTTGATCTCCTTGTTGATCATATCGTGGAAGATATTGGTCAGGGCCCTCATGTATGTGGCCCCTGCATTCTTCAGGCCGAATGGCATCATCTTGTAGTAATATACTCCCCACGGCGTAATGAAAGTCATTTTCTCAGCGTATTCCTCATCCATCCAGATCTGTTGATAACCAGCGAAGCAATCCACGAATGATTGTAGGCTCATGCTTGGCGCAATTGTCAATCAGGATGTGTATGTTTGACAAAGGGAAGTCGTCTTTCAGACTGGCCTGATTGAGGTCCCGGTAGTTAACACAGACTCTGACCTTTCCATATTTCTTTGGCACTGGTACAATGTTAGCTAACCAGGTCGGGTATTCAACTACCCTGAGAACCTTGGAGTTGATCTTCTTGGTAACTTTTTCCTTGATTTTCAAACTCATATTAGGCTTGAATTTTCTGAGCTTTTGCTTGCCTGGTGGACACATTGGATTGGTTGGCAGTTTGTGAGCCACAATAGATGTACTCAGACCACTCATGTCATCGTACAACCAGGCGAATATGTCCTCATATTCCTTTAGAAATGATGTGTATTCTTTCTTTTTTGACGGCGACAGATGAATGATGATTCGTGTTTCCTTGATGTTTTCTGAGTCTCCCAAGTTGAAAACTTCGGTCTCGTCCAAGTTGGAGTTAGGTCTGCTCTCAAAATTCTCAACTTCTTCAACAATCTCGTCCGGTATGTCATCTTCCTCACAGTCATTGGTTCGTCAAGACAGGTAATAGTAATGTTGTATAGGTAAAGTAATGGGAGAAAAATTATAGCAATAAATATTGATTCATAAGAAAATTAAAATGANCGTCCGGTATGTCATCTTTCTATGAATCAATGTATGTTTGTTGTGTTGTCTCGTTGCATGTCACGGTCATTGGTTCGTCAAGACAGGTAATAGTAACGCTGTATAGGTAAAGTAATGAGAGAAAAATGATAGCAATAAATATTGATTCATAAGAAAATTAAAATACTTTTAATAAATTGAATAATTGTTTTGATATTTGAAGATCTTATTGCAGGAATAAAAATGCGAAAAGGAAATCATTTAGTAAAGAAAAATAATGAATAACGCTTGTTTTAGCCTTGCTACCCCGAGGCTCGTCGGGCTTTGGTTGTCCTGATGGCCCAATTCTTGAGATATGCTCCTCTATTCACAGCCTGTATGGAAGGGCCTTCCTACCCCTCCTCCTCGAGAATAACACAACAGTCCATGTCATCATCCTCTAGGAATAAGTTCCTCAGTGCGGCGAGTGCTTCCTCTTCGTCTGTCCCATAAATAATGCCAGCTTGCTAAAAGGTCTACTCCAAATGTGGTATTGGCTGCTCTAGTGGGTAGTAAGGACCGCGCCATGGTGGCGACCAACTATTGAATTCTTCCCAGGTGTACTCATATCCCAAACCGAAGGTAGTACCATATTTCTTGAGCTTTATGGGATTAGAGATTTCTTGGAGGTTCTTGCCGAGCCCTTTGCCAGGCACGTACCCACTCCAGCTTAGTATGCTTTCGAATTTGCTATCCCACCATTTGTCTTTGTTGATAGAATTTACCCGTTCAATGTGGTGGTAAGTTTCTCCACCTAGCTTCCTTTTTCTCTCAATTGCCGGAATAGTCTAGCGGCTGTAAATAGGGTTGCTACCGTCGCCGTGAATAATCACCTCCTGGTGGTTCCATTCAAACTTCATTTCCTGGTGTAGCGTTGATGCCACGGCCCCAGAAGCATGGATCCATGGTCACCCTAATATCAAGTTGTAGGACTGGTACATCTATCACTTGGAAATTGACCTCGAACCAGGTTGGTCCCATCTGCAGGCATAGGCTAATCTCACCAATGGTGGACCTTTGAGAACCATCGAAAGCTTTCACATTGATTGCTCCATCCTTTATCTCATGCAGCCCTTTACCCAGTTTCTTGAGTGTTATCAGCGGACATATGTGAAGACTGGACCCTCCATCGATCAGGATTCTGGTGATGAAATAATCTTTGCATTGTGCGATGATGTGCAGTGCTTTGTTATGCCCTATCCCTTCAGGTGGCAACTCATCTTCATGAAAAGTAATCTTATGGCTTTCCAACACCTGGCCTACCATATTGGCCATTTCCCCGCTAGTGATATTGTTCGGCACATATGCTTTGTTTAACCCCTTCAACAAAGCACTCTTGTGCGTTTCAGAATTCTGCAGCAAAGAGAGAATAGATATTTGTGTTGGCGTCTTGTTCAACCAGTCAATGACCGAGTACTCCTTGGCATGTACTTTCCTCCAAAGGTCGTCCGGGCCTGTCTCAATAAGGGGAGGCCGATTGGAAGCCTGCTTGCTTGATTCAGCCAGATATTCAGGGGTATAGACTCTACCAGTTCTTGTCATACCCTGTGCTGCGACAACTTCTTCAGCCTTGACTTTCCTTTCCTTGTCGCCTCGGCTGTATAGTCCCAGGGTACAACATTTGTATAGAATGGTGGCGTGGTTGACATCGCCACTGGGATCGACGCGACTATCCTCACTTCGAATGGAACATGTGCCTTGGATGGCAAGACTGCAACCTCAAATGGTACGGGTGCATTTGTTGGAGACACGAATTCAACCTCAATTGGTACCAGTGTCTTTACGGGTGGCGCTGCTTCAAATTCAAGGGGTATAGACATATTTACCTCAGCATCCTTAGACGGTCGGACTTGGACTATGATTGGATTGAGAGTAACTGCCGGTTTCTTTGGGTTACCACCTTCTGCGATCAACCCGATCGATCCCTCGGGATCCCAATCATCTTCTATTTCATTCATGTGGATACCTCCACGCTTATGGTCTAGAAGAGGATTGCTGCGGACGTTTGGAGTGGATTCTTTTTCCACAATAATCTTGTTATCAATCAAGGACTGTATTTTGTCTTTCAAAGAACGACATTCGTCGATGGTGTGTCCTTTCATGGCGGGGTGGTATGCACAAGATTTGTTTGGGTTAACCCACTGAGAAGGATTTTCAGGGGTTTCAGCAGGGATGGGGGTGACATAACCAGCAGCTTTGAGCTTTTCATACAGCTGGTTGATCGGCTCAACATTGGCGGTATACTGTTTTGGAGGTCTGCGGTCAAAATTAGGACGAGATCTAGGGAAGTTTTGGCGTGAAAGGGGTGATTGATAATGGGATGGTTGAGAAATTAAGTGTGGTAGACAGAAGTGGGTTGGGAGTATCTAGGTGAAGTAGGTTGATATGTGGGTGGTGGAGATTGATAAGTTGGTGGTGGAGCTTGGTATGAGGGCAAGGGTGCTTGGTAATTTGGGGTTGGCTGATATGTGAGTGGAGGTGTTGGGTAAGTTTTGTATTTGAGTGGGGATTTGGCTCTTTGTGCAACCATCACGGCTCCCACATCCCTTTTCTTGGACACACCACCGAACTGTAAAGCCTTATTTGTAGCTTGCAAGGCTTCAAAATTTGTGACCATGCCACTTTTAATGCCTTCTTCTATCCTTTCTCCCAGCTTGATAATATCAGAGAATTTGTGGTTCTCAAACATCATCAATCATTCATAGTACTGCGGGTCTTGAGCCCGGACGAAGAACTTATTCATTTGTTCCTCCTCTAAGGCAGGTCTGACCTTAGCAGCTTCGGACCTCCAGCGAGTAGCATACTCGTGAAATGTCTCTGTGGGCTTCTTCTTCAAATTATGGATGTAGAACACGTCTGGTGCGTTCTTTGTATTAAATCTGAATCTGTCCATAAATTCAGATGCCACAGTTTGACCACTTCTTGGGATCTTGGCTGATGTACCAAGGCAATGCATCTCCTTTCAAACTCCTCATGAATAACTTCATGTGGATCCTTTCATCCTTCCCTACTCCAACCAGCTTGTCACAATAGGTCCTCAGATGGACCCTTGGATCACCTGTACCATCACATATTTTGAACTTCGGAGGTTTGTACCCCTCAGGCAGTTCAACATCAGGTTGTATGCAGAGGTCCTCATAGTTCAATCCCTCGATTCCTCTGCTTCCCTCGATGCCCTAAATCCGGATAGTCAGTTTCTTAAGTTCCTCCGCCAAGTTCTTGATAAGCATATCCTTTTCATCAGACTCAGGTGTGTATGGGATAGGCGGAGTTGACTGTGGCATGGTCTCCACGTAGATAGGATTGTTATGGTGGCCTGATGCATGGGTGTGGAAATGGTCATTTATGGAGTCCTTAGGTTCTAGGATAAGTAGTGGAGTGTTATTTGGGGTATGGCAGGTATTTCATTGCGTTGGGAGAGTTTGGTTCTTTGGTGGAGTGGCGTGACGGTGAGGTGTGGGATGAGTCTTGTCTTGGGATATTTTGTGGAGGTGTAGGATTTTGAATGTTGGGGAGGGTGACGTCTGGGATGTTGAGGGAGAATGACAGGTTTGCCAGATTTCGAACATGATCAAGCTCTTCTTGGAATTTTAGTAACTTCTGTTCAAGATGTGACATATTCTCATTTGGAACCCGAATACCCTGGCCATCAATGGCCTCTACCCGTTCAGATGTGTTCTCCTTTATGATGTTTCTTGAATATTCCATTTTATTCTTGCCTTTGTTCTTGCCTTTAGGAGGACTAGGAGGAGGAGTGGGTGGAGGGCCCCTGGATCTTGTGAGATAGGATGATGATGCCAGAGTGCACGAACTAACCTTTGGGGAAGGGAATAAATAAAGGAAGAAACAAAACAAAAGCAAAAGGTAGCCAAGTCAGTGCGGATTATGAGAAAGTATTGCAATATTGAAACACATAGTGCGGGAATGTAAAGTGCGTCCTAATTTGGGGAACCTCTTTGTGACCCAGGTAGGCCTAGCGACAAATTGATTCGGACAACTTAGAATGCTAAATGCCTCATTTTATTGATAAAAAAATAGACGAATCCCAAAACGACACTAAATAAACAGGAAGTAAAGGTCACTAATGGCCATTAGCCTCATTACATTGATAAAGTAAAAGAAAGACATTCCTATCTACTTGGTCCCAGAAGGACCTTACCCAGACTCGGCATTCTTGGATCCTTCGAATAGATTCCTCTGCTTGCGAAGTCCCAGCAGTAGGTATGCTTTGGCTAGATGTCCACATTCGGTCCCCTCAGCTCATGTTATTAGGATGGATGTCCAGGAGGGACGGCTGATTACCCAGATACTTCTTGACAAGTGTTTTGTCGCTAGAATGCAGATCTTCCCACCAACTCAGCAACTTTGGGTGGATGTTGGTGACAGTGTCGAATCTGGGGACTTCGTGCCTCATATTTCTGCAAGGAAAATAAGGTTAGACCCTGACCCCCACCGGACTCGACTATTTAACATCAATGATTATCATGAAGCATTTAGTTCTCCAAATAAATGCACAGAACGTGATGATGTCCGTTTGGGTTTAGGGAATCCCAGTGGACTTTTGGACCAGGCTATCTTAAAGGCTATTGTGCGAACAACACTTTAGCCTGGCTAGGTTTGACCATGATGCATGCAACAGTATAACAGAGTAAGGTTTCTATGGGGTTTTAGACTGGTACCCTTGAGCGGACAACTCAAGGGGGAGAGGCACGGAACCGTCGACTGCATCGCTGATCGACTAGTTTTACCGTAAATAAGCCTTTCCAAATTTAGGGGGTAATGATATAGGAAGGGCGCAACCGCTCATCAAGCGTTAATATAGTATTTTGTTTGGCACGAGTGGAGTATGAATGTTGAGCATGATTATGCAATAATGAATAAGCATTAAAAGCATGTTGTCACGTATTTGTACGTTAAGAAAGCGGTAAATACAATAGTTA
Source organism: Nicotiana undulata (assembly GCA_005239495.1). Taxonomy (NCBI): domain Eukaryota; kingdom Viridiplantae; phylum Streptophyta; class Magnoliopsida; order Solanales; family Solanaceae; genus Nicotiana; species Nicotiana undulata. The sequence goes on along the minus strand of ML282382.1, from coordinate 38,647 downwards.
TGATTTAAAGCGGTTACAAATGGAAACAAAGGAACATGTCAGTTTTGTTATTGGGGAAGAGTAAATACTTGAAAGAGATAAACAATTAATTGCACATAAAGGGGAAAAGGAAAGGGTGAAAGTATCAAACACAGTAAAGGTACAAATTCACAAGGCAGTTTGAAATGGTAAAAGCCTAATATCCCCAGCAGAGTCGCCATGCTGTCGCGCCCCCTTTTTCTCGCGAAATCGGGTTTATGATATTGGTTGAGACAAATCATTCCTTTTGGGAAAGGGGTCTTGCGTTTTTGAAGAGTCGCCACCTAAAAATTTTTAAGGGGGTTCATTTATAACTACGTTGATAACCAGAGATAAGGTAAGGGCTTGAAATTCCTAAGGGGGAGCTGTTAGGCACCCCTCAGGATCCACAAGTGTGGTTCCCGATCAAACAACTTTTGTGAATTTGTATAGCAAATAAACAAGTAGGGATCAAATAAATGGGGGATTTAAGTCTAAGTACAGAGGTTTGAAAAACAGTTAATGAAAAGCTACCGTTTGAAAAGATTACAATATGAACTCATTTATGAAAATAAAGGGATATCCTAGGTTTGTTTATAATATGGATCACATCAATGCAATACCTGGTATGTTTATCCTAGGCAGGATTTCTAAGTGTATCACAATATTACCACATTATTAGACCTGGTTTACATGAATAGCATGTTTGTATTAACGTTTATCCTAGAACAAGATTTTTTTCTAAGTGTACATGATAGTGTGCCGGTTATTAGCATGTTTCTAACACAGAATTTTCTAACTGATAGGATGATGCATATGCTGAAAAGAAAACAGTATACATGGTCCTAAGATGACATGAATTCTGATGCATGTATACATGAGTCCTACACAGGATTTCTATTGTGCAGGTAGCAAGTAAATCCTAAAACATGATCTCTACCCTTTAATAAACTACAACATGCATATCGCCCTTCCCTTTCCACTATCCATCCCCAGAGTTGTTTACAAATATTATTACAGGCCATTGAATAGGAATTACATAACTAAAAATAAGAAAACAAGAAGTTAACTATAGGGAGCCTTCATAATAGGCCCAAGTCTCCAGGTCCACAATACCAAGTCTTGTTTCACAACCTTTCTCATAATCTGGGTGTGTCAGAGTTCCCTAAGGACCTCAAAGGATCCCGGACAGTGCTCACACCCAGATTTCATAGACAATGTAGAGTAAGTGCAGTGTGGAAAGGCCATCTCTTGTGTGTCAAAGTTCAGAGGGAGCTAAGGGTCGCAAGGCAATGCTCACACAGAAGGGGCAGAACCTAAGGGGTCTAAGAATAAAGTGAAAGTGCTTGATATAGTTTGGAAAGGTTTAAGTAGGAAACTAATTTGAAAAAGAGACTTGTTTGAAATAGTTTTTGTAAAACAACAAGGAAGTTATTCAATAACAAGCAACATACCATCCTTAGAATCAGAACAGGTTCAACATCACACCAAGAGTCATGAACTAAACAAGTTCAGCAACCACAAACAGGGTAATAGGAATTGGGGACACGTATAGAGCACATAAGGGTATGCATACAGTAAGAAGAGTCACGCATAGGTTCAGAATTATAAAAATCTTGAGGGGACTCAGGGGATTAAGGTAGCTTGTATTTTAACCTTACACAGAACCAAGCACAAGTTGTTTTCCACAGAAGGTTCAGGTCAATAATCAGAGAAACATAATTGAAGTCAGGGATAACATTTCATAAACATGTTGGGTCTAAGGGAGAGGGGTACATAACTTGGCTGATAATGCAAGGAAATAGACATATTAATTGCAAGTTGAACAACAGAACCATAAGTAAAAAACAAACTAGAAACAAGAAGAATTGAAGTAACAGAAGAAACATGTTATTTTTGGGACTTGAATTTAAATCAGGACATACCAGTATAGAAGACAGTAAACGCAGAATGAAGAGCAAGTGAGTAAAGTAGTCAGCCTTGGCTTGCAGCCGGCTGACTTAGAACAGTAGTAAGAAACCAAAGAAAAGAGAGAGCAGAAGATAGTTTTGATTGTGAAAGAGAGTTTTTTTAACCAATTTTTTGTGTCCTTGTGCTAATGAAAGACTAAGGTACTTATAGTTTTAAAACAGGCAGAAGAATAAGGTAAAAATAATAGTTCAGCAGTAATTATAGAAATATACCAATTAGTATCAGATCAGTTGCGAGGACTTCTTTTAATCAAGGAGTTAAGATTCAAACAGTAATAAGCAGTCCTAAATAAGGAATGAAACCATATGAGGCTGAATTAACATATAAGGAAACAGTTTTAGCATAGCACAAGTATACAACATGTAATAGAGGCTAGGTTCAATAGATTCTAATTAAGGAAAATACTTAAGAATCAGTTGACAACATAATTAACCATAAAATAAGGCAAGAGAATATTTTAAAGATTGAAATCAGTTGAGAACAGAGGATACCAATCACATGGAATCAGGGATTCCGATAGTAGGTAATATTAACCAAAGGAAAGTATTACAACTGAATGGAGCAAACATAGAATAATCAAGAATAGGCAAAGTAGGGTAAAAAATCACACAAAATCAGGGATTCGCATAAAACATAGTAAATGACTAAAAGAAATAACAGAATAAACATGATACGAAAAGAGGAAACAAAGATCAGAAACCCTAATGAACAAAATATACTAAAGTCACAGAAAAACTCAGAACGTTCGTGGGAAACAGGCATTCATACAAATTAAACGAGCATATCATCAAGGACAAACTCAAAATCCAGGATTACGACCAAGAAACTTAGGATTTTAACATAATAAGTGAGACAAAAGGAAAAAAAACTTAAATAAACATTTAAACATAGTTAAAATCATAGAACAACAATTAAAATCAGAAGAAGAATCGTTTTGAAAAGGGGTCAAGAAACCCTAGTTGAAGATGAAGAGTTATTTTAGGGAAATCGGAAAAAACCTTTGAGGAAAACAACAATGAACTCATAATATACATAGATCTAAAAGAAATCGGAAAATCTTAGGAGTTAGGGTTTCAGAGAACCAAGAGAAAACAAGAAACCTTAAAAATGTCATCGGTTTTAGCCGGAGAAGTCATCGATCTTACTCAAACGGACGGAGGTGGCCGAAAAATGGCATGAGGGACCATGGGTAGGAGTTGAACCGCTCCAGGTTCACCTGAGGGCCTCAGGGTATCATCAGACCGGCATGGGGTGAAGTTGGGGCCAGGAGATGATGAGAGGACATAACTTCCGGCAAGGGAGCTGGTCGGAGGAGATGAACAGACTCCACAAAGAAGACGAGAAGGTTCTAGAGAGAACCAGAGAGAAGTAGAGATATTGAGAGAGAAGTGAGACCGAGCAAATGAGGATGGGAGGGGGGTAGTCTTTAGGGTTAAATTAGGAAGGGGCGAGACGTTGGGTCGGGTGGCTTTTAGAGATTGGGATTGGGTATTGGGTTGTGTAATTGGGCTGGTTTTAATTGGGGTTGGGATTAGATCAAAATAGGTTATAATGTAAATTAAAAAAGGCTAATTTTTAAATACCCAATTAAATAGGTAAATTATTAATAACAAATAGCTAATAATTAGATAAAATGAAATTGAGGATAAATAGGTTAAATTAAGGTAATTAACTAGTATAAAAGATATAAAATGACTAATTATTGAATTAAAATAGCATAAAATGTACAATTAGGCCATAGTTGCAAAATTATTGTAATTATTGTCAAATAATGCCAATTTGGCTAACTTGTGAAATAATTAAATCCTAACAGGACTAAAAGTGATATATTGAGTTAGGAAATATTTTGAAATTATTTGTAATGTAATTTATGAATAAATATTGGATACAACGTACTGAATAGTTTAGAAAATAAGTTGATAATAATATGAAAAATTATGGAAAAATATCAATTATTATAAAAAGTGATTTTGAGAGTATATATGCAAATTAAATAATTTGAGGAAACATTGGGTATCAACAGCTGGTTGGGTGGGTGTTGGAGGAACTGGTGTTGGTGTTGTCGGCCGAGTACTCTGCTATGAAGCCCCACCCAATAGCCTAGGGAAATCTCTCACAATGTAACCAAAATCCCCCCATTCGAAACAACCCCTCCTCTGACGAAATTGTTGCTCCTGATGCCTAAAAGAACTACCTGAGGATACCTGAGCGCAAAGGGCATGATGAGAACCATGCGCTTGCGGTGCACTGAATGATGACTGACCCTGGTGATGACTGTGAGAACCATGGCCAGATGATGCACCGCGGGGAAATAGGCTAGCTGACAGGGCATGCCTGAATGGACGGCCTCTGTCGTGCTGGAACTGACCCCCATGAGGAGCACCGCTGAATCCACCTGGTCCACGAGGCCTCTTGGCCTTCCTCTCAACCCTCTACTGACCACGAACCATCTCAATCTGTCGAGCAATGTCGACAACCTCGTCAAAGGTAGCAATAGCCACCCTCTCTTGAGTCATATGCAACCGTAGCTGAAAAGTGAGACCATCTATGAACCTCATTATCCTATCCCTGTCTGTGGGAACCGACCAAATAGCATGTCGGGCCAACTCCGAGAACCGCATCTCATACTGCGTCACATACATATCACCCTGGCGAAGCTGCTCAAACTGTATGCGCAGCTCCTCTCTACAAGACTAGGGCAAAACCTTCTCCAAAAATACCACGGAGAATTGTTTCCAAGTGAGGGGTGTTGCGCCAGCAAGACTACGCCTCTTGTAAATCTCCCAATATCGGAATGCATCCCCAACTGTGCGGAGTATCCTCTGGCACCTGTCCAAGAAATCCTGGACATCCTCTCTCTTTGTGCCACTGAAGGGTGGAGACTGGAGTCTCCCAAACCTCTCAAACTATGCTGATCATCCTCCGGCATTGCAGGAACTACATGCTCCTGAGTAGCTGCAACCGGTTGGGCTAGTGGTGGCCCCGGTGTCTGAAGTCCCTGAACAACCTGCTCTGGCGTGCGGGCAGCGGGAGTCTGGATGCCTCCCCTGGCCTGAAGTGGCTGCGATCGTGGTAACTGAGACCGCATGGGCAAGGCCCGTACACACTGATAGAATCTGGGCCGGGGCCTCTTGAAGGCAAGGAATTAAAATAGGCATAGGTGGTTCCTGAGCTGGTCCTGTTGGAACATCTACCACGGGGACCTAGTCCTGATCTGGGACAACTGGGGGATCTGCAGGTGTTGCCCCAGCTTCTGCGCTGGCGATGCCTATGCCTCTATCACGACCTCTATCTCGGCCTCGGCCTCTCGCAGCCCGAGCTGGTGGTACTGGTGGCTGTCCCTCCTGGACGATAGCACAAGTCCTCACCATCTGTGAGAGAATGAAATAACAGATGTTTAGTTACCAGGATAAACAGATTGCATGACAAGAATCCAATAATGTGAAATTTTTCCTAAGGGTTCTGCAGCCTCTCGAAGATAAGTACATACGTCTCCGTACTGATCTGCAAGACTCTACTAACCCGCTCATGACTCATGAGACCTATGTAACCTAGGCTCTAATACCAACTTGTCACGACCCAAATCTAACCCTGTCGTAACGGCGCCTATCGTGATACTAGGCAAGCCTATTTATCCCAAAATACTACCAATTGAATTATAAGAGTTAAGTAAAGATATTCCATATTAGAAGTTTCCATAAGAAGTCAAAAATTAAATTCGAATTTGAAAATAAGATGCGGATAAATGAGCCCCAAACATCAGGGTGTCACCAAGTCATGAACGTCTAAATCCATAAACTAATACATCAACTGTCTAGCTGTCAATAAAACCCAAAAAGAGAAATAGAAGATAGAAGGAGTAATAAGGTCCTACGAACGTTGGCAGCTAGCTTGCAGTCTCTAAAGGTAAGCCAGCCTGGACTCAAAAATCACCGCGCTCAAACACGCCTGGATCTGCACATGAAGTGCAGGGTGTAGTATGAGTACAACCGACTCAGCAAGTAATAGAAATAACTAAGGAACTGAGTAGTAGTGACGGTTAAGTAGAACAATCCAATTAATACTTCTCACAGTTAAGAATAAATAGGAATAAAAGGTAAATTTCATGAATTATCAATTACAACAAGGCAAATAGCAGATAAATGCAGCAACAGCAAAATAGATGAAACCACACAACAATGTCACTCAATCCCTCATCCCTCAATGCACATGCTCAATAGGTAATTGCGCTCACTAGGGGTGTTCAGACTCCGAAGGGGCTCATACAACCCAAGCGCTAATCTGCACGGACAACTCACGTTCTATCATATAATATCTGGATCTGCACGGACAACTCACGTGCTATAATACAATATCTCACAATAGGCCCTCGGCCTCACTCAGTCATGTACCTCTCTAGCCTCACAGTTTTCAATCAATAAAGGAAAGTAGTCCAAATCAAAGTATTACACTGTATCAGCAAAAGATAATAGAGACTGAGGTAAACATGTACAAGAATTACTATGACTGAGTATACCTATTGTGAGCATGAGTAAAGTCTAAGCATGATCTTTAACATGAAGGCCGTCAAGTTCTAGCAGACAGGAAAGCACACAACACAAATAAAGGCTATTAGGCCTCACAGCCTCACGGGATGGACCAATTCTCAATCCCTTGCGGCGTACACCCACACGCCCATCACCTAGCGTGGGTGTCACCTCCAAACAGTCATATGATATCAATTCTCCGGGTTTATACCCTCAAAACTAGAGTTAAAACTATTACTTACCTTAATAGCGTAGAATCCTACTCCGGGATGCTCTCGCCCCTCAACTCGGTCTTCAAAAGCTCTGAATCTATCCACAACCAGTACAATACTATCAACATATGCTAAAGAAATGAATTCCACCAGAAAAACTACAAAATTAGGCCAAAACCTTGAAATTGGCTAAAACCCGGCCCCAGAGCCTACGTCTCGAAACCCGACAAAAATTACTAAACTAGAAAGCTCATTCACTCCCGAGTATAACCATATCAAATTCATCAAAATCCGACACCATTTCGTCCCTAAAATCCTCCACTTCAAACTCTCCAATACCTCAAGCCCTAACCCTTCTACTTCACCCCAAATATCCACTAATAACATGATTAAATAATGAAAAATCATCATAAACACAAGTAATAGGGCTCAAGCCACTTACCTCACTGATATCCCTTGATTTCCCCTTGAAAATCACTGGCCAAGGATCAAAAACCGACTAACAATGGTGAAGAATGGGCTAAAATTCGCGAAGTGTGGATTTTATACCTTCTTCCCAAGCATCTCGCACCTGCGGCCCCAAACTCGCACTTGTGCAACAGCAACTGCGATCCAAACAACCGCACCTGCGGAACTCACTAATTCGACCAGCTTCCGCACCTGCGGTCTCGCATGTGCGACCATCACCTGCGCGCCTGCACTCAAGCTCCATTTTCCCCTTTCCGCATCTATGACCCTCTCTCCGCACCTGCGGCTCCCCATCCATAGGTGAGGAAAAACACTAGCAGTTCAAGACACCAGAAAAACTACACTTCCAGTCAAAAATTCAATCTGTTAAATCACCCGAAACACACCCGAGGACCTCAAAACCTCAACCAATGATACCAACTAGTCCTATACTAATATACAAACTTATTCAAACCCTCGGAACACTCAAAACATCACCAAAACACCAAATCAACTTCGGATTCAAGCCTAAGAACTTCTAAACTTCCAAAATACGATAATGATGTTGAAGCCTACCAAACCACGTCCGAATAACTTCAAATTTTGCACACACGTCACAAATGACAGTACGAACCTACTCCAACTTTTGGAATTCTATTCCAATCCCGATATCTAATTTTCCACTGCCGACAAAAATCGCCAAATTTTCATTTTTCGCCAATTCAAGCCTAATTCTACCACGGATCTCCAAATTACATTCTGGGCGCGCTCCCAAGTCCCAAATCACCTAATGGGGCTAACCGAACCATAAAAATCCAAATCCGAGACCGTTTACTCATAAGTCAACATCTAGTTGACTTTTTCAACTTAAGCTTCCTAATAAGAGACTAAGTATCTCATTTCACTCCAAAGGCACTCTGAACCCGAACCAACCAACCCGATACCATAAAATATATTTGAATAGCACCTAAGGAAACAGAAATGGGAAAACAGGGCTATAACTCTCGGAACGACGACCGAGTCATTATAATGGGCCCATTCAACTGCCATGTATACCACATAAGATGCATCTATGAGATTGTTATATGTGCACTTATTATTAACCCGCAACCTGGTATTTGCGTGATAACTTGCTCAATAATTTAATTTCAAGCATAATCTTCATACTTTCTATTCAAGACAGCTCATCTTGATAAGTTGGTTTACAACACAATTGATTTAGCGAAATGATTTATTGAGTGCCTTCACTTAATAGCTAAATTGTTTCTTATGAGAAGAAGGTTATTTATATCAGTTTGATATACGTTATACATGAAAGTATATTACATTCTCCGCTCACAAGTGGTTTAGGGTCAGGAGCCAAATAACTTTATCTTCTTATTATTGATGTGTGGTGTATATTTTTATCAACGCCATAATGCACAAAGATGAGTTCCCCAAATTGAGGCAGAAAGTTAGTTTTTCTAACATGGGGGGAGGGGGAGGGGGACAAGATAAACAATTGAGAAAACGTTACGTGGGATGAATTATCACTTGTATATCCAGATCCTCGAAAAAGATAATATGAATTTGAATTTCATAAAAAGATAATTCATCTGCAATATATTGCAAAGCATGCCAGACGCAGTTGCTGACCCAAAAAAAGTAACTATATTCTCACTAGAAATACTCCTATTAGAATAAGTTCTAGAAGGACAAAAGTCTATGGTACACTTAAAGTGTATAGACAAATTGATTTCAAATAAAATTCTTGATAAAGAATATGAGCAAATAATCAAAATGATCATAATAAAGTGGCGAGTGATCTAGAAGATCACATGACATAATACTTCATAAAATCTCAATAGAGGTTCAGGTACCTGAAAATATGAATGAAGAGATCTCTATGTCATGTCTTTAAGAAAAAAGGTGGTTGGAACAGATATAAAATATTCGTCAATTACATCTATGATAAGGTTGAAATAATTCAAGTAGAATTGATTTCATATGAAAGACATATAAGATTTGGACTTCTAGTTCAAGCACTTGAAAGTATAAATTCAGTGGTATTTGCAATCACTTTTATCTATCTTATATGTCTAGTATGACATAAAACTTGATATGCATCTTAAGTTTATTTATATGGATTATATGACAATCCCCGAAGGATTTAAGTTGCTTAAAGCATATACAATTCTTGATCTTGAAGTATCACATCCTCAGTGCAATTTGTGCACAAATGTATATTTCTATAACTATAAGCATGATAATGTCATAGAGAATTTTTTTTCCACTATGGAGATATTCAAAAAGTCATTCCACGACATTATGAAGATATTACATATCTATCAAGAATGATGTTCATTCAAGTTAATATGACTAATTTGTTTATCAAATCTCTACCAACGATCTTTGAAGATGGTGCACAAGATTGGAATGCAAAGGCAAATGATGTGAATTGATTCTCTAATTAGGGGGAGTTAACATGCGTTGTACTCTTTTTTTTCATACAAGGTTTTATCCCACTGGATTTTCCTTGCAAGGTTTTTAACGAGGCAACCAAAAAGCGTATTGTTAGATATGTGTACTCTTTTTTCTTCACTAGAATTTTTTTTCCACTGGTTTTATTTTAGTTAAGGTTTTAATGAGGCACATTATCTGTTGAATAGACACTCAAGGGGAGTGTTATAAATAAAATTGTATTAATGGTGAATGTCTATATTTTAGAGAGAATTTAAGGTTTGTTACTTTGTAGTAAGTCACTTTTTCCCTATAAAAAGAGGGGTACTATTCCATTATAAATCATCTCAAATCAATAAGAATTCTCTCTCCCTACTTTTCTCTACAATATTGTTTTTATTCTTCTATTGATTTATAAAAAAATTGCTGAAACAAAAATATTTACCCTAAAATTTGGATAACAATTAAACTTATATTGTGGTTTTAAGGATATGTGATTTCACCTAACACCAACTGACAAATAATAAGATTAATAATAGTAATCGAAAGTAAAGGAAAGCAAACCAGTATTTGAACAGAACTCAGTCCTCGAGTTAGAATACCCTCGAACTGATTAGTGCAATAACAATTTAGAAATATAACAAGTTGATGAACAAGAATATAAGAGAGAGAGAATTATATTGCTTTTTTATCAGTAAACAATGTGTGTTACAAATAATTAGAACTCCTCTTTATATAGTAGAGGAATTCTACTTATGGTATAACTCTAATTATAGAAGAAAATCCCATGATTAGCTGATTAACCATTTCTGGTTTGATCCGTTCAGAGATTTACGTCGTGATCCTCGACCAGCCACGGATATCTCGTTTTTCCGTTATTTTTCCGTCTTCGATCTTACTCTATGCATGTCTCACTTGACTTCGGTTGTGTCACGACCCCAAATCAACAAGGGTCGCGATGGCGCCTATCGTAACTAGGATATCCCTCTAACATAATGAAATCAACATTTTTTCCGTTTATAATAAATATATCCTTATATTCCGATAGAGATTCCCTTTTTAAGACAAGTTCAGCAAGAAAATAATAACCCAAACAATCAAAATATAATACCGACCCAGACCTCTGGAGTCAACTGTCATGAGCATCTAGGACGATAAATACAATGTATAAATAAGTGACTTTGCTACTATAAGAGTCTGAAGTATGAAATACAAAACTATGAACTGGGAAAAGTAAAGGAGGTGAGCTAGGGCGTCGAGCAGCTACCTCGATCCTCGAACAACTCCAAGCACGTCAGAAATCGACTAGTGATGTGGTCTGGTACGTGGATCTGCACACAAAGGTGCATGGAGTAACGTGAGTACGCAACCTCAGTAAGTAACCAAAGTAAATAAACACTTGAGTGCATTGACGAGCATTTTTAAATCAGGATTTCATAAAATAGTAATTCAACTTTTATTAGAAAAGCTCAGTATAAAGAAGAGTGAGAAAAATAGTAATTTTACAATGTAACAGCCTCTCAGGCATAGTGTCACTCATAACAAGGTCTCTCAATCACTCGTGAATTCCACTATCAGTATTCCATGCTCACACTAAGAACTCTCACTCAATAGGTACCAGATATCCACACAATTGTTGCGGCGTGCAGCCCGATCCACCTAAAATACGCTGTCGTGTGCAGCCCGATCGATATAACATATATTGCGGCATGCAGCCCGATCCAATATATATAGTCGAATGTGCTCACTGGGGGTGTACAGACTCCGGAGGGGCTCCTACAGCCCACGCACTATGTTGATGTGGAGCCCGATCCAATATACATATGTTGCGGCGCGCAACCCGATCCATATAATATTTGTTGCGGCGTGCAGCTCGATCCATAACTTTTCTCACAATCTCGGCTCTCGGCCTCACTCAGTCATCCTCTCAAGCCACTCGGGCAACTCATCTCAACAACACGAGACTCAACCCAAAATACCTCACAGTATTCTAAAACAATGTAAAAATAATGAAATAGCAACAGTAATAACATGACTGAGTTCATAGAATTTCCTAGCAAAAATAGTGTGAGAATAGTGTAAAAATACCCCTGAGGGTCTAAACAGATGGGCACAAGGCCCCAAACATGGCTTACAGCCCATAAATAAGTATAAGTTTCTAAATAATAGGACATCTCATGATTTCAAAGCAATTATGCGGCTTAATAGTCGCTACGGGATATACCAAGTCACAATCCCTGTCGGTGCACGCCCACACGCTCGTCACCTAGAATTTGCGTCCTCTCATTTACCAAAATGATACAAGATACCGGAGTTTTATACCCTCATGTCTAGAGTTAAAATCGTTACTTACCTCAAAACAGTCCGAAAACTACTCCCCGATGCTCTTGCCCCTCGAATCGGCTCCCAAAAGCTCCGAGTCTATCAAAATCAGGTGAATAACATCAAAATATGCTAGGGAGACGAACCCCAAGCGAAAACTATCAACATTAGGCACAATTCCTGAAATTGGCCAAACCCGACCCCCGGGCCCACGTCTCGGAATTCCATAAAAAATCACAAAAATAGAATCCTCATTCCCTCACAAGTCTACCCATATCAAATTTACCAAAATCCGACCTCAAATACCCATTCAAATCATCAAAAGAAATTCCAAAATTTTCCTCCCATTTTTCCCAATTTCCACTTTGATTCCTCAAATTACATGATAAAAATCAAGACTACTTCATGAAATTAAACTAAAAGTGACTTAAGAACACTTACCACAAGAATACGAATGATAATATCTTCCAAATCCTCCTTCTCCCGAGCTCTCTAATGGTATTTGAGTTATGTCCTAAAACCCTCGTTTTTGAAACTTGAACTTTCCGCCCAGCTATTTACTCATCGCGAACGCATTCCCTGGACCGCGTTCGTATAGAACAATCCCCGTTCGGTCCCTAAATTTCCTCTATGCGAACGCATCCAAAGCAATGCGAACGCGAAGCACTGCTTTTCCCATACCTACGCGAACGCACCCCAGGCCTCGCGAACGCATAGACCAATGGGGCTCGGTCCTCAACTGCCTATTACACTACGCGAACGCACTCCTCCACCCGCGTTCGCGATGACCACTCAACTCAACCCACCGCGTTCACACCTCCAGGCTCGCGAACGCATAGAAGAAAATACTCAGCTCTCCAAATTCCCCTATGCGAACGTGAGACCCCCTCCGCGAACGCATGGGGTAAAATATTCTGCAGCAAAAACACAAAAGAACAGTTATGCTCAAAAGCCAAAAATCACATCGTTATCCACCCGAAACTCACCCAAGGCCCCCTGGACCTCAACCAAACGTACCAACACAACCCATAACCTCATTCAAACTTAGTCGAGCCCTCGAAATACCAAAAACAACGCAAAAACACAAAAATCACATCAAATTCAAGCCTATGAACTTTGAAATTTCTAAATTTCACCAAGGATGCCGAAACTATCCAAAACACATCCGATTGACCTGAAAGTTTGCACACGTATCCAAAATGACATTACGAACCTGCTCCAACTTCCGAAATTCCATTCCGACCCCGATAGCCTATTTTTCACTGCTGACCGGAAATTGCCAAAAACCAACTTTCACCAATTCAAGCCTAATTCTACACCGGACATCAAAACCTCATTCCGAACACACTCCTAAGTCTAAAATCACCTAACGAAGCTATCTGAGTCATAAAATCTGCATTTCGAGGTCATTTACCAATAAGTCAACTCCTAGTTGACTTCTCTAACTATAAGGCTAATTTAAGAGATTAAGTGTCTCAATTCTCACTATGATCATTCTGAACCCAAACCAACCAACCCCAATACATCATAAACAGCCTAAACAATGCATGACAAGGAATAAAGATGAATAACTATGCAAATTCTACGGAACAACCGGCCGGGTCATTATAGGTTGCTACCAATGTCACGACCCAAATCCTAGTTTAGGTCGCGATGGAGCCCAACTCCGATGTCAGGCAAGCCAACCTTAATTACTAGTGATCCCCTTTTAAGTTTATCAAACATTTTCCAATACTTGTGAAATTTTAGGACTTAATTACGAGATAAACAAGTGATTTAAACAACTATAAAGGGAGAAATAATTAAATTAACCACCACCAATAATTACAACCCAAAAGATATAATATCCACTACGTGGGTATGCCAGGAACTGGCGTCACGAGTCTACGGGCATCTAATAGAAATGAGTATCCAAAAGAAAATACAAGTCTGCCCTACTGTATGATGAAATATAAACAGACATAGAAAAAGAAAAGAGGAACTCCAAGGTGCTTCCAGAGAAAAGCGTCAAGGAGAGCAGCTCACCGAGAAGTCCACACCAACTGTAGGTCAGAGACGAACTCCAGACGAATACCTAGATGCACCTGCCTCAGAACCTGTACAATTAAGTACAGAAGCGTAGCATGGGTATATAAACAAATATGTACCCAGTGAGTATCTCGTCTAATCTCGAAGAAGTAGTGACGAGAGGTCGACGTAATACTTACTAGGGTCAAAACTAAATAACATAATAAATTAAAGGCTAGGCAGGAATAGCAGTCGTATTAATCACAAGGACATGAAATATCAAGTATAAATTTGTAATTACCATTGCATGTCAAATTTCACTAACACATAATATACCAAATCTCCTTTTTACATGAATCAATTTATACAAGTATCGCAAAACTCCCACTCAAATATATAGCACATAGTATGCCGAAAGCGTACGGCTGAAGCGTCGCGAAAATAAATATGCACTGCCGAGGGTCGAACGGATCGAACCATAGATACATCTATTACCCCGCTCGCGAATCGAACATGCGGCGTGGTTGACATAATGATAGGGCTATTCTGCTCGCGAATCATACATGCGACGCGGGTGCCCGTATACATACACAGAATTATCAAGAATCCAGGGATTTAATCAGAAATTATACTTGAAGACCAGAATTTAAGCAATGAAATGTTTAATGTAACTTCCTAAATATTTTCATACCAATTAAGGGATACTAAGCAACTCAAAAATACATTTAAAGTCACCTATAAAGCACATAAAAGCATGCTTGTGAGTCCTAAAACTACCCAACATAACATGATAGTCGCAACGCACGGACTCTCGTCACTTCGTGCGTGTGTAGCCCCCGCAAACATGGACATACAACTATTTATAATCACCTATGTGGATAATTCCCTCTTACAAGGTTAGAAAGGAGACTCACCTCGTGTCGAGCCTACTTTCCAGGTCAAGAACGCGCCCGAAACTCCAAACTCGTCTCCCAAAGACTCGAAACTAGTCAAATGTGGTATACATGAATTAATCTATGCTCAAAAGTATGAAATTTACCTAATTAAGTAGTTATTTTAACCTACTTTTAAATATCCCAAAATACATCTCGGGCCCACATGCTTGGATTCTGGAAATTCTTGAAGGAAACACTTACCCATAACCTAAGGATCATTAATATATGGTTTTTGTATGATTTCATAGCTAGTTAGTGGGAAATTCCCCAAATTTCATAAAGCCCTAGGTTTTTACTCTAACCCTTGATTTTCACTAATTAGGAGGTTAATCTACCTAGGAATTCATGTATTAAACTAACATTAGAGTAAAAATCACTTACCTTTTAGTAGCTAAGTCGTTTGGCTCTTTTCCAAGCTCTCAAGGTCGACTATGGGGGAAGAAATGGGGTGAAAATGATTATGTCCCGTGTTTTTAACGAACTCACTACCTATAGGGATACCGCACCTGCGGCCTTGCATCTGCGAGGGAAAACTCGCACCTGCGGAATTGGACAAGGGGGTCTGGGCTCGCACCTACAGAGAGGAGCCCGGACCTGCGGCCTTGCATCTGCAAGGGAAAACTCGCACCTGCGGAATTGGACAAGGGGGTCTGGGCTCGCTCCTGCGGATTTCTATCCGCACCTGGGAGAAATGGCAACCTCACTTGAAGACGCACCTGCGAGACAAGGACCGCAGGAGCGGTCTCGCACCTACGACTGAGCAACCGCAGGTGCGGTCACACCAGATCAGGTGCACTACAGCTGTATGTTGCTGGTTTTTGGACTCGTTTGGTGCCCGAGCGGCACCTTGCCCCACCAGAGCCCCCATCCAAATATACCAACAAGTCCCAAATCATAATACAGACTCGCTCGAGCCTTCGAAACACTCACAACAACGCTAAAACTCAAAATCATACCTCAAAACCCCTAAAATCAAACTTAAAAACTTTAAGTTCTTGAATTCGATAACAATGCGCTGAACCAACTTATACTACTCGGAATGACACCAAATTTTGCAACCAAGTCATAAATGACATAATGGAACTATTCCCGATCTCGGAATTCCGTCTGGACCTCGATAACACAAAAACACGTTCCAAACCTCAATTTGAACTTAAGGAAACTCTTATCTAGCTAATTGGCGCTGGAACGCTCCCAGGTCATCCAAAAACCATTCCGGACATACGCACAAGTCCGAAATCATCATATGAAGCTACCGGAACTATCGAAACTCGATTCTGAGGTCGTTTACTCAAAACGTTGACCGAAGTCAAACTTGGCCTTAAAGGCCAACCTTAAGGAACTAAGTGTTCCTATACTATTCCAAACTCTTCCAAATCCCGAACCACCCGTCCCCACAGGTCATAAATCATAAATATCCACTACGGGAAGTCTTATTTAGGGGAAAGGGGTCCTATAACGCAAAACGACAGGTCGGGTCGTTAGATTCTCCACCTCTTAAACAAACGTTCGTCCTCGAACAGGTCTAGAATCATACCTGAAGTACTGAATAAGTGTGGATATTTGCTCCGTATGTCCTCCTCGGACTCCCAAGTTACCTCCTCGACTGGTTGGAACCTCCACTAGACCTTTACCGCAGAAACTCTCTTGGACCTCAACTAGCGATCCTGTCTATAAAGTCCTGTCTGTAAATAATAGCAACCAGCTCCTCCTCGTAGCCCAACCTCTCATCCAACTATGGTTGTGCACGGATCGGATTTAGCATATTTCGGATTCGGAATTTGGATTCTAGAAAATGCAATCTGAATCGATCCGAATTATATCGGATTGGATTCGGATTTTAAAGTTTGGATCGGATCAGATTTCGGATAGTTATTATGTCTCAAAGTTGCAAACTAATATGTATATGTTCTTAGTAAAAGAGGCAATGCATTAAGAAAATTTCATGTTTATACAATTATGAGAGTATTATGGTGCCAATATAGCTAAATCTAGTAATTGTAAAGGTAATAACTTGGAGGAAGATGTAAAGGAAGTACTAACTATCCGAAATTAAAGTGTAGTATTTATACATTGCCTAATAATTTTGGATTTCAGATCGGATCAGATTAAAGTATACCAATCTGAATCCGATCCGAAATTCAAAATTTTAATAAACACAATCCGAAATCCGATCCAATCTGAATTCCGAAATTGAATGGATCGATTCGGATTTCGGATATACGATCCAAATGAATAGCCCTACATCCAATTGAATGGTGCTGAAATTAACCACGTGAGAGAAGTCGGTGTGGTATCTCCAAAGCATAGATACATGAAAGACCGGATAAATTCTTGATAAACTGGGAGGTAAAGCAAGCTCATAAGCAACCTCCCCAACCCGCCTCAATACCTCGAAGGGACCTATAAACCTCGGGCTCAGCTTGTCCTTCTTCCCAAACCTCATAATACCCTTCATCGGCGATACTTTCAACATGGCCTTGTCTCCCTCCATAAATGATATGTCACGCGCCTTCTGGTACGCATAACTCTTCTGTCTGGAGTGTGTTGTGCGGAGCCTCTCCTGAATCAACTTCACCTTCTCTAAAGAATCCTTCACCAGGTCGGTGCCATATAACTTAGCCTCACCAGGCTCAAACCACCTGATAGGAGAACGACATCGCCGACCATACAAAGCCTCAAATGGAGCCATCTCGATGCTGGACTGATAACTATTAATGTAAGCAAACTCGGCCAAAGGCAAGAACTGATCCCACTGACCTCCGAAGTCAATCACACATGACCTGATCATGTCCTCCAATATCTGAACTGTCCACTCCGACTGACCATCAGTATGAGGGTGAAATGTTGTGCTGAGATTTATCTGGGTACCCAACTCACCATGCAATTCCATAAGTGTGAGGTGAACTGAGGACCTCGATCTGATATAATGGACGCCGGCACACCGTGCAACCGGACTATCTCCTGAATGTAGATCTGGGCCAACCTCTCAGAAGTATATGTCTAGAAGGAAATGTGCCGATTTGCTCAACCTATCGACAATGACCAAAACCGCATCAACCTTCAGCACAGTCCGTGGCAACCCAACCACGAAGTCCATAGTGATGCGCTCCAACTTCCACTCAGGAATGGGCATCTGCTGAAGTAGGACTCCTGGCCTCTGGTGCTCATACTTGACCTGCTGGCAATTAAGACATCTAGCCACGTACTCCACTATGTCCTTCTTCATCCGCCTCCACCAGAAATGTTGCTTCAAGTCACGATACATCTTCGTAGCACCAGGATGAACAGAATATCGTAAACTGTGAGCCTCCTCTAGAATCCTCTCCCTCAGGCCATCAACATTAGGAACACACAAAGGGCTCTGAAGTCTCAGAACACCATCCTAACCCATAGTAACCTCCTTGGCACCACCCTGAATCACTATCTCCTGTAGCTCTGCCAAGCACGGTTCATCAAACTGTCGGGCCTTAATCTCTCCCAATAACGAAGACTGAGCAACCACATGGGCAAGAAATCGGTGGGGCTCTGAAAGGTCCAATCTCACCAGGCGATTAGCCAAGGACTGAATTTCCAAGGCTAGGGGTCTCTCCTCTGCTGCAATATAAGCCAAACTACCCTTATTCTCCGCCTTCCTGCTCAAGGCATCTGCTACCACATTTGCCTTGTCTGGATGATAAAGAATGGTGATATCATAATCCTTCGATAACTCAAGCCATCTGCGCTGCCTCAAATTAAGATACCTATGCTTGAACAAATTCTTCAAGTTGCGGTGGTCTGTATAAACCTTACAAGACACCCCATACAATTAGTGCCTCCAAATCTTAAGAGCATGAACAATTGCCACCAACTCCAGGTCATGCACAGGGTAATTCTTCTCATGAACCTTCAGCTGGCGCGAAGCATAAGCAATAACTCTCCCTTCCTGCATCAACACACATCCCAAACCAACGCGTGAAGTGTCACAATATACTGTATACATCCCAGAACCGGAAGGCAACACTAGAACTGGTGTTGAGGTCAATGTTGTCTTGAGCTTCTAAAAGCTCGCCTCACACTCGTCGGACCATCGGAACGGGGAATTCTTCTGAGTCAATATAGTCAGTGGGGCTGCAATGGATGAAAAGCCCTCCACAAATCGCCGATAGTAGCCTGCCAGACCTAAGAAACTCCTGATCTCTGTAGCTGAAGTAGGACGTGGCCAACTCTGGACTGCCTCAATCTTCTTAGGATCAACCTTGATACCCTCTCCGGATACCACATGTCCCAAGAATGCCACGGAATCTAAGCAAAACTCACACTTGGAGAACTTAGCATATAGCTTGTGTTCTCGCAAAGTCTGGAGCACAACTCTGAAATGCTGCTTGTGCTCACCCAGGCTACGTGAGTAAATCAGAATTTCATCAATAAAAACAATGACAAAAGAATCAATATACGGCTTGAACACCTTTTTCATCAAGTCCATAAATGTTGCAGGGGCATTAGTCAAGCCAAAGAACATCACCAGGAACTCATAATGGCCATATCTC
Organism: Nicotiana undulata; assembly: GCA_005239495.1. Taxonomy (NCBI): domain Eukaryota; kingdom Viridiplantae; phylum Streptophyta; class Magnoliopsida; order Solanales; family Solanaceae; genus Nicotiana; species Nicotiana undulata. Next base: position 19,262 of record ML282382.1, on the reverse strand, counting down.
GTACGAAAAGTAGTCTTCGAAACATCCCAGTCCCGAATCATCAGCTGGTGGTACCCTGATCTCAAGTCAATCTTAGAAAACACCCGAGCACCCTGCAACTAGTCAAAAAAATCATCTATACGCGGCAATGGATACTTATTCTTAATGGTGACCTTGTTCAACTGGCGATAGTCAATACACATCCGCATGGACCCTTCTTTCTTCTTCACAAATAGTATTGGAGCACCCCACAGTGATACACTCGTCCTGATAAACCCCTTGGCTAACAACTCCTCAAGCTGCTCCTTCAATTCGTTCAATTCTTTCGGGGCCATACGGTACGGGGGAATAGAAATAGGTTGGGTGCCTGGGGCTAAATCAATACAGAAATCGATATCACGATCCGGAGGCATGCCCGGAAGGTCTGAAGGAAATACATCAGCAAACTCTCGAACTACTGGCACTGAATCAATCGTTGGAGACTCGGCGGTGGTGTCCCGCACATAAGCAAGATAGGACAGACAACCCTTCTCGACCATATGTCGAGCCTTCATGAAGGAAATAACCTGACTGGCTTCACTAATAGAGGAACACCTCCACTCCAACCTAGGCATCTCAGGCATGGATAGAGTAACCGTCTTGGCATGGCAATCCAGAACGACGTGGTAGGGAGATAGAAAATACATGCCTAGAATAATCTCTAAATCAACCATGTCGAACAATAGGAGATCCGCTCTGGTCTCGAACCCAAAAAATGGCCTGAATACCCACACTCATAACATCCCCTCGGTACCATAACCTGCTGCCTTGAAGATAAAGAACCCTGGATAGCTGGGGGACGGTGAGAACTCTCTGGCATAGCACTGAAGTAAGGACTAGAATACCCTTGATGACCGGAATACCCGTCGGAGGAACCCTGAATGGCTGGTGGGCGGTAAGAACTCTCCGGCATGGCAATGAAATAGGGCCTCACTGGGACACCACGAGGAGGTGGTAGAGGAGATGAATATGGAGGCCTGCTAGGCTGACCCCTACCGAACTGACCTCTACTCCTGGTTGGGGCACCTCTGAAATCTCCAGAAAATCTAGCTCTCTTATCCTGCTGACCTTGCTCTCTGCCCCTCGATCGATAACCCTAAATCCGTCGAGCTATCTCGACCACAAGCTGATAGGGAGTCCCCATCTCCACCTCTCGGTCCATGTTGGCCCTAATACCTGAGCGCAACCCAGCTACAAATCTCCGCACTCTTTCAGCATCAGTAGGAAGTATCATAAGGGCATGACGAGACAACTCAAAAAATCTAGCCTCGTAGTCCGTCACCGACATTTGTCTCTGCTCCAGCTGCTCAAACTGATACCGCAGCTCTTCCCTCTCGGAGGGTGGAATGTACCTGCCCAGGAACAACTGAGTGAAGTGCTCCCAAGTGAAGGAAGGGGAACCTGCCGGTCTACCAAGGATATAGGACTTCCACCATCTATGGGCCCTGCCTTCTAACTGGAAGGTAGTGAAGTCAACTCCATGGGACTCCGATATCCTCATGTTGTGCAGTCTATCCCTACACCTATCAATGAAGTCATGGGAATCCTCTCCACGCTCACCTCCGAAGACAGGAGGGTGCAATTTGTTCCATCTATCGAATAACTTCTGCGGATCACCGTCCGCAGCTGGTCTGAGCTCAGGTGTTGCTGCCACAGGCTAGGCCCCACCCACGTGTAGTGTAACCGGGGTCTAATAAACTACTGTTGCATGGCCTGCGGCCTGGGCAGTAAGGGTTTGGACTCCCCTTCCCGCCTGAGATGTGGCAGGATCCACTAGAAATAAACCAGCCTGCATCATAGTATCCATGAATCTCATCATATGGCCCATGACCTCTTGGAAGCCTGGCGCCGTCGTAAAGTCCACTGGGGGAAGGATCTGCTGGGGGCACCTTGCCATGCTCCTCCGTGATAGGATCCTCTGCCGGATCTGCTAGGTGTGCTACTGGAACAGCTCTGGAACGCCCTCGTCCCCTACCCCGGGTCGGTGCCATCCCCCGGCCTCTGCCACGGCCTCGGATAACGGAGGTAGCGGCCCCTCCCGGGTCTGGAATATCGGATGTGCTTGTCCTCACCATCTGTGAGAGAATATAAGAGTTAGATTCATTATACTACCAATTGCACGATATAATATAAACAAGGAGAGATTTCCTAACACCCTATAGCCTTCTGAAGATAAGTACAGACGTCTCTGTACCGATCCGCAAGACTCTAATGGGTTTGCACGTGACTTGTGAGACCTACATGAACCTAGAGATCTGATACCATGTTGTCACGACCCAAATCCTAGTTTAGGTCGCGATGGCGCCCAACTCCGATGTCAGGCAAGACAACCTTAATTACTAGTGATCCCCTTTTTAGTTTATCAAACATTTTTCGATACTTGTGAAATTTTAGGACTTAATTACGAGATAAACAAGTGATTTAAACAACTATAAAGGGAGATATAATTAAATTAACCACCATCAATAATTACAACCCAAAAGATATAATATCCACTACGTGGGTATGCCAGGAACTGGCGCCACGAGTCTACGGGCATCTAATAGAAATGGGTATCCAAAGGAAAATACAAGTCTTCCCTACTGTCTGATGAAATATAAACAGACAGCAAAAGAAAAGAGGAACTCCAAGGTGCTTCCAGAGAAAAGCGTCAAGGAGAGCATCTTACCGAGAAGTCCACACCAACAGTAGGTCAGGGACGAACTCTGGACGAATACCCAGATGCACCTGCCTCAGAACCTGTACAATTAAGTACAGAAGCGTAGCATGAGTACATAAACAAATATGTACCCAGTGAGTATCCCGTCTAATCTCTAAGAAGTAGTGACGATAGGTCGACGTGATACTTACTAGGGTCAAAACTAAATAACATAATAAATTAAAGGCTAGGAAGGAATAGCAGTCGTAGTAATCACAAGGACATGAAATATCAAGTATAAATTGGTAATTACCTTTGCATGTCAAATTTCACTAACACATAATATAAACTATCTCCTTTTTACATGAATCAATTTATACAGGTATCGCAAAACTCCCAGTCAAATATATAGCACATAGTATGCCGAAAGCGTACGGCCGAAGCGTCGTAAAAATAAATGTGCATTGCCGAGGGTCGAACGGCTCGAACTATAGATGCATCTATAACCCTGATCATGAATAGAACATGTGACGCGGTTGACATAATGATAGGTATATCCCGCTCTCTAATCATACATGCGACGTGGTTGCCCGTATACATACACAGAATTATCAAGAATCCAGGGATTTAATCAGAAATTATACTTGAAGACCAGAATTTAAGCAATGTAATTTTTAATGTAACTTCCTAAATATTTTCATACCAATTCAAGGATACTAAGCAACTCAAAAATACATTTAAAGTCACCTATAAAGCACATAAAAGCATACTTGTGAGTCCTAAAACTACCCAACATAACATGATAGTCGCTACGCACAGACTCTTGTCACTTCATGCTTGCGTAGCCCCCGCAAACATGGACATGCAATTATTTATAATCACATATGGGGACAATTCCTTCTTACAAGGTTAGAAAGAAGACTCACCTCGTGTCAAGCCTACTTTCCGGGTCAAGAGCGCGCTCGAAACTCCAAACTCGTCTCCCAAGGACTCGAAACTAGTCAAATATGGTATACATGAATTAATCTATGGTCAAAAGTATGAAATTTACCATATTAAGTAGTTATTTCAACCTACTTTTAAATATCCCAAAATACACCCCGGGCCCACATGCTGGGATTCCGGAAATTCTCGAAGGAAACACTTACCCATAACCTAAGGATCATTAATATATGGTTTTATATGATTTCATAGCTAGTTAGTGGGAAATTCTCCAAATTTCATAAAGCCCTAGGTTTTTACTCTAACCCTTGATTTTCACTAATTAGGAGGTTAATCTACCTAGGAATTCATGTATTAAACTAACATTAGAGTAGAAATCATTTACCTTTTAGTAGCTAAGTCATTTGGCTCTTTTCCAAGCTCTCAAGGTCGACTATGGGGGAAGAAATGGGGTGAAAATGATTATGTCCCGTGTTTTTAAAGAACTCACTGCCTATAGGGATACCGCACCTGCGGCTCAAGGACCGCACCTGTAGTCTCGCATCTGCGAGGGAAAACACGCACCTGCGGAATTTGACAAGGGGGTCTGGGCTCACACCTGCGGAGAAGAGCCCGCACATGCGGCTCCGCTCCTGCGGATTTCTATCCGCACCTGCGAGAAATGGCAACCTCACTTGAAGCCGCACCAGCGAGACAAGGACTGCAGGAGCGGTCTCGCACTTGCGACTGGGCAACCGCAGGTGCGGTCACACCAGATCACGTGCACCAGCAGCTGTATGTTGCTGGTTTTTGGCCTCGTTTGGTGCCCGAGCGGCACCTGGGCCCACCTGAGCCCCCGTCCAAATATACCAACAAGTTCCAAATCATAATACGGACTAGCTCGAGCCTTCGGAACACTCACAACAACGCTAATACTCAAAATCATACCTCAAAACCCCTAAAATCGAACTTAAGAACTTTAAGTTCTTGAATTCGATAACAATGCGCCGAACTGATCGATACTACTCGGAATGACACCAAATTTTGCAAGCAAGTCATAAATAATATAACGGAACTATTCCCGGTCTCGGAATTGCGTTCGGACCTCGATAACACAAAAACACGTTCCAAACCTCAATTTGAACTTAAGGAAACTCTTATCTCGCTATTTGGCGCCGGAACGCTCCCGGGTCATCCAAAACCTATTCCGGACATACACGTAAGTCCGAAATCATCATACAAAGCTACCGGAACCGTCGAAACCCGATTCCGAGGTCGTTTACTCAAAACGTTGACCGAAGTCAAACTTGGCCTTAAAGGCCAACCTTAAGGAACTAATTATTCATATACTATTCTAAACTCTTCCAAATCCCGAACCACCTGTCCCCACAGGTCATAAATCGTAAAAAGACACTACGGGAAGTCTCATTTAGGGGAACGAGGTCCTATAACGCAAAACGACTGGTCGGGTCATTACAACCAACCTCGGTCTTGACAGATACTTCGATTATGAACTTGTTACCTTATCCTCGTGATTTAGTCGAAGTCGACCTTCGATGCAACCTCCTGATCTCGATCAAATAGTAAATTCGGGTTGGCCCGGTTGTTGATACCCAATTTTTTCCTATACTATTTTTAAAATGCATATTTATCTTCAAAATAGTATATGAGCAACAAATAATATTTTTTTTAAAATTTTTATTAATTTATCCCAGTATTTTTATTATATAAATAATTACTAATTGCATCACAAATGGATTTATAATAATTTTATGGCTTAATTTTACCATTTATATTTATACTAAGCTTTAATTATTTCATGAATAGCCAGATATACATTTTTGGGATTATAACTGCAATAACTTTGCAATAATAGCTCATGCATGCATTAGTACATTATTTCACCCGAAAATAGCTTTTAATATTTTTATAATATTGAGTAACTATTTCAAATCATTTTTATGCATGAAAATCATTTTTTATAATTTATTAATTATTTTTTAGAAATTATTTTACTAATTAATTGGGTATTTAACAAATAGCCCTTTCAACTTCGTTTTTAACCCAATTATACTAGCCCAATCATTTAAAAAATCCTAGCCGAAATCCACCCAGGCCCAATTCTCACCTGACCCGCCCAGCCTTTAACTAATCACGGTTGTTGATCTCAAGAGATCAACGGTCCAAGAATTAGTTTCCTTTTTTAATTAAGTAACCCCCCCCCCCCNGTGAGCTCGAAAAAACAAAGGGCCAAAAATAAATTTCCTTTTTTAATTAAAAAACCCCCCCCCCCCCCCCAAAAAAAACCCTATATCGCTTCTCATTATCCGTCGTCTTCGTTCTCTCTACCTCTCCCCTTTTCTCTCAAGCATTCCCCCTAAAACCTAGCTGTCGTCACCGGGAAATCTCCCAGTCCATGGGATCTCTCTGTATTTTCCAGCCCTTGTCGGCCTTCTACATCTTCCGGTTGTTCGATTATGTCGATTCATGAGGGAATCTCAAAGAGATTCAACCTGGTTTTGTTCGAAACTTTTTCACATGCCTGTCTATGGCCATTTCGGTTTGTGAGTATTATGTCCTTCCTATTTATGGTTCGAATCTATGGTTTAGACCGTGTTTCCTTTCATCTCTGTCATTTTAGAAAACCCTAATCTTATGACTACTTGGGATTGTTCAGATCCTTGTAGATCTATAACGTTTCTGAGTATTATTTGGTATTCTTCTTTGAAAAACCTTATGTTTCCTTATTATTATTTGATTCTAGGGAGTCCTAAGAACTAGGGTTCGTCCTAAGTTCTCTTCAAACGATTTTCAAACTTTCAAGTGTTGAATCTGATTATTCTCTAATGGTTTGGCTAATTTTGTGTATATGCTTTAAACCCTAGGTCTTTCCGTTTATTGCACTGATTACTTCAATATTTTTCTCGTTATTTGTTTATTTCTCTCAATCAAATATATTGACTAATTTTATTTAGGGTTCGAATTATATTTTCTATTAAAATCAGTACTTCTCTATGATTTACCTATTTTCCATATTTGTGACTTTAATTAGTAAAACTTGCCTTAATTAGACTATTAGTCTGATTTAGAAATTTGATTGACTCCTATATGGTATACGATTGATTTGTTACCTTATTTGAACCCCAATTTGTACTGTTAATTGACTCTCCCTATTCTAAGGGGTCTCTCCTAGATTTTCTGTATGAATTGCTTGGGTTAATTCCCCAATTAACTGGTTGATTTATTCGATTACCCTGTTTTGTGAACTCTGAGTTATTCTTGCCTTATTTGTCTTACCTTACTAAGTGCTATATAAACTCTCACTCTGATTCTCCTTGACGCGAACACAATTCAGAAAACACACACACGCACACACAAAAAACTCTTGCTCTTACCTTTCTGTTACTTGTGTTTGCTATACTGTCTAGCGGGCTGAAAGACAAGGCTAGACCATTGAGTTTTGCATACTTTCGCCTTCTGTTTGCTATCTTTAACTGGTATGTCTCCACTACTATTGTCATTCATTATACTATGAAGATTAAACCTATGTGCTTTCCTGTCTATTGCTTTACTTTTGTATTTAGACATATGTCATTTCCTGCTTATTGCTTTTAATCAGTATGTTTATTTCATTGTTTAAACTTTTGTCGTTCCTGTTTGTTGATCTTAATTAGCATAACTACTGCTGTGTAGTTAAAATCCTCTCTTTCCTGTTCACTGATCTTGGGTAGCATGAATACTTCTATGAAGACAGATTTCTGTATCTTTCCTGTCTATTGCTTTAAGTCAGCATGATTACTTTTGTTGCTATGTCCTATCCAATGTCATGTGATCTGGCTATTAAACTTATGTCCATCTTGTTTACTGCCTCTAATCAGCATAATTACTTTTCTCGTCAGGTCCTATTCAGTGTTATTCAATTTGGTTGTTACTATATGCAATGAGATCTATGTGCTTCTTATTGCCTGCTCTCAACCAGCATGTCTATCTCTGTCATTAGGTCTTATTTAGTATGTAGTGGAATCTGGTTGTTATAAGATTGTATTGGTAAAAAAGAGCTTCACACGTGTAATAATTGTGATGACTCAGCAATCTATGTGGAACAATAAAAATGTGACAACTGGACGAGACTTCATGAAGAGGTACGAGGCAAAGAGTCACGGAATAGCATACCCACGGAGTAATCATATACGAGAATCTCAAGCTAATTGAGAAGATGAAGAGACACGGTCAGAATGAATCCAGGCAGAATAAAGGGCAGATTCGGAGATCTTCAATTAATGAGCCAAACGTTACATAACCTTCACGCAACATTTACGGTTAATCATTGTAACGTTACATTAATGCCATTATTAGTCATTAATGCTCAATCATTGAAAAGGGTAGACGTTATATTAACCAATTCCCTATATAAGGGAGTAAAATATAACTTGTAAGGACACGTTCGAACCGCTATTGAAATATACTTACTTTTTACGTATCTTACTGCTTTCTATTTACAAACTTACTTGCAATTATTAGTATATCCTTCGGTTATCATAAACCCGTATTCTTCCTAAATTAGTTTTGGCAGAGAAACTAATTCTTTGGTTAAACAAATTGGTTCCGTTACCGGGAATCTGAATCTCTGTTTCTTCTCAAATAACATTCTGAGAATTATGTCGAACGCTAATGACAACAACTAACAGAGGATTGGAACTCCAGTTCCATCACCTTTAGGAACCCCACGGAGCTCAAGGGAACCTTCCCTAGACAGATCCACGACTCAAAATAGTAATCACAACGTAAATGAACAAATAGGAGAACAAGATCAGGTGAAGCAAATGGTTGGTGAATATGTTACTCAAGCCTTACAAGCTTTCATGAGAGGATTACCAGCTGCATCACCTACACCACCTCCTAACAACACCGTAACTGTGGAAAACCCACAATCCAGGTTAGCAAACTCAGGAACTGGAGGCACTCCAAATGAGTCCCTCGAAGCGAGACAAGGTATGTCTAATAATCTAGAATTACAATCTTTATTACTAACCTTGCAGAAACAGGTGAAGGAATAAAACGATCGAATCGAGCAAATTCCTGGAGTACCACATGTTATCAAAGGCATTGACGTTGATAGATATTCTCAACAACCTTGGAAGCCAAGTGCAGCACCCTTGCCTATTCCCAAGAAATTCAAAATGCCTGATATTCCCAAGTATGGCGGGACAACTGATCCACATGATCATGTGACTGCTTTTACCACCGGAGTAAAAGGCAACGACCTAACTAAACAAGAAATTTAGACAGTCCTAGTCAAGAAGTTCGGAGAAACACTCACCAAAGGAGCACTAACATGGCATCCTCTTCTACCTAAAAATTTTATTGACTCTTTTGTTGAGCTTGCAGATTCTTTTATAGAAGAGCATTCTGATGCGCAAAAAGTCGAAAAAAGAATGGAAGACATATTTAAAATAAAACAAGGAGACGCGGAGTTGCTTCGTGAATTTATAGACAGGTTTCAACGGGAAATAATGTTGCTACCAAGGGTACCTGACAATTGGGCAGCCATGGCATTTGCAAGAAATTTAAATGACAAAAGCTCAGAAGCCACGAGAAGACTCAAGGAGAGATTGAGAGAATTCCCAGCCACGACATGGAACGATGTCTATAACAGGTATAGCACCAAGTTGCGAATAGAAGAAGACACCATTGCTCAATCAAAAGCTGAAGATCGAACCAGTTCTAGACGCTCCGAACCAGAAAGGAGAACAGGTAATAACAGGTACGAACCTTATATGGGACCTTCGGGATGAGAAACTCGTCCCAGGTTTGAAAACGCCCGTTCAGAATATAGACCATCAAATAGAGATACAAGCTCATCCTCATCAAGATCCAGAAAGGATCGGGATGAACGAAACAGAGGTAATACAAGAATTGGAGACTGCAACTTCAATGTAAGTACTTTTGAATTAATTACAGTACTAAGAAATATGGGCGATAAGGTTCGATGGCCCAAAGAAATGCGGTCAAAACCAAATAGAAGGAATCCAGACTTCTGGTGTGAATTCCATAACGATCATGGACACAAAACGTCAGATTGCAGATTATTGCAAGGTGAGGTAGAGCAATTATTAAAACAGGGCTATCTAACAGAATTGTTTAGTGAAAAAGGTAAACATGCATATATGAAGAACATGTAGGAGCCTCCAAAACCACCATCTCCAAAGCGAACAGTGAACGTGACACATGGAGGTGAGGAGGTGAACGGAGTAGTCTGCAAAAGAACAACAAAATTCACAATTACACACGGGAAGCGGATTCGTGAAGACATGGAAGCATACAATATATCATTCGACGATGCAGATATCAACGTATTAATGTTTCCACACAACGATGCACTGGTAATATCCCTACTTATACATGACACTAACGTAAAAAGAGTGTTGATTGATCCAGGTAGCTCAGTCAACATCATTTTGTCGAGATTTGTGGAAGAAATGCTAATGGAGGATCAAGTAATCCCAAAAGCACGAGCCTTATCTGGGTTTGACAACTCCACGGTCATAACAAAAGGGGAAATTGAGCTTAGCACCTATGCAGAAGGAGTAATCAAAAATACTAGATTCCAAATCATTGATATTGATATGTCCTACAACGTCATTGTGGGGAGACCCTGGATCCATGACATGAAAGCAATACCATCTACCTTACATCAGGTAATTAAATTCCCTTCCAAGTGGGGAATTCAACATATTAGAGGCGATCAGCAAACCTCAAGGAATATAAATTCCGTAGTACACTCTAACAAAAAAGAGGAACCGGGAGAATCAAAAGACGAGGAAATCGCCCAAACAGACACGGAAAAAAATGTTGCCCAAATAGGTACGGAAGAAACTGTTTTGCAAACAGATACGGAAGAATATAGCCACAAGAAGGTGAACTAAGTCACCACGGAAGAAGTATCAAAACATACGGACATGGGTTCCAGACCTGATGTCATTCAGGAACCAGAAGAGGACGAGCATATCAAAACAACTATGAAAGAGCTCGAAGTTGTTCCACTGTAGGGGCAGAAGCCTGAACAAAAAGTTCACATAGGCACGAGGCTAAGCCCCAGCAGGAGAGGTAAGTTAATTAAATACTTAAAAGCTAACGCAGATTTCTTTGCATGGTCCCATTCAGGCATGACAGGTATTCCTCCAGAAGTGATGACTCATAAGCTAAATGAAGATCCATCATTCGTGCTTGTCAAGCAAAAGAAAAGAAAGCAAGGACCATTCAAGAATCAAGTGATCGACGGAGAGGTACAGAATCTCTTGAAAATTGGTTCAATACATGAGGTAAAATATCCTAATTGGTTAGCCAATACTGTAGTGGTGCCCAAAAAGAATGGTAAATGGAGAGTATGCATAGATTACACAGATTTAAATAAAGCATGCCCTAAAGACTCATTTCCGTTACCACACATAGATCAAATGATTGATGCCACTGCAGGTCATGAATTGTTCAGCTTTCTAGATGCGTACTCTGGTTATAATCAGATAATAATAGATCCCTCAGACGAGGAAAAAGCTTCCTTTATTACAAACAGGGGGACTTATTGTTAAAAAGTCATGCATTGTGGCCTGAAAAATGTTGGAGCCACGTATCAAAGGCTAGTGACCAAGATGTTCCAAGAACATCTGGAGAAAACAATGGAAGTATACATCGATGACATGCTAGTGAAATCAACACAAGCGGAAGATCATTTCCAGCATCTTTCAATTACCTTCGCAATCCTACGCAGGTATAATATGAAACTGAATCCAGAAAAATGCGCCTTTGGCGTATAATCAGGTAAGTTTTTGGGTTTTCTTGTATCAAATAGAGGAATAGAGGTAAATCCTGCTCAAATTAAAGTTATTGATGAAATACCCAATATACTTACGAGCAAAAAAGAAGTTCAAAGACTAACAGGAAGAATTGCAGCCTTAGGAATATTTATCTCCAAGTCTTCAGAGAAGAGTTTTAAATTCTTTTCAGTTCTTAAAAAGAAGAATCAGTTCGAATGGACTGAAGAATGTCAACAGGCTTTCAAAGATCTGAAGGCCTATCTATCAAAACCCCTGATGTTGTCTAAGCCGAAAGAGGGGGAAAGGTTGTATGTCTATCTTGCCGTTGCAGAAATTTCCGTAAGTGCAGTACTGGTAAGAGAAGACAAAGGTAAACAATCTCCAATATTGTGTAAGCAAGTCTTTATTAGATGCTGAAACTAGATACCCACATCTAGAAAAATTAGCCCTAGCTCTAATCATGGCAGCTAGAAAGTTAAGACCATATTTTCAATGTCATCCAATCACTGTTATGACCTCATACCCATTGAGAAATATTCTGCATAAACAAGAATTATCAAGGAGATTAGCTAAATGGTTAATAGAATTAAGCGAGCATGACATAATATATCAGCCTAGGACTGCAATAAAGTCTCAAATTTTAGCTGATTTCGTCGCTGATTTTAATACTAGCACAATCCTTGAAGTGGAAAAAGAGTTACAACTCTTTAACGGGGCTAATCCAGGTGTATGGACCCTATTTACTAATGGCTCTTCTAATGTAAAAGGAGTTGGCTTGGGAATTGTTTTAATATCACCCAATGGTGAAAATATACGATAAGCTATTAAATGTTATCCCATAACTAACAATGAAGCAGAGTACGAAGCTGTCATTGCAGGACTTGAACTGGCACGAGAACTCTCAACTGGTAGTAAACCAGATGCAGGGGACTTATATTGCTAGAGAGACTCGGACCCAAGCAAACGGAGTTCGTGATGAAGGAAGTACACGAAGGACACTGCGGACACCATGCAGGAGCAAGATCCTTAGTCAAAACCCTAATCAGAGCAGGGTACTATTGGCCCAAAATGGAAGAAGAAGCTAAAAATTTCATAGCTAAATGCGACAAATGTCAACGATATGCTAACAACATGCATCGACCAGAAGAGTTACTTCACCCTGTGGTATCGCCATGGCCGTTCATGAAATGGGGCATGGACATAGTGGGACCCTTTCCCCTAGCTAAAGGGAAGGTACGGTTCTTACTCGTCTTAACTGATTATTTCACAAAGTGGGTGGAGGCGGACGCTTTTAAACAGGTGCGAGAAAAAGAAGTGAAAAGCTTCATATGAAGACACATAATATGCCGCTTTGGAATATCGAAGGAGATCGTATGTGACAATGGCCCGCAATTCATAGGCTCACAAATCACAGAATTCTTTGAAAGCTGGCAAATCAAATGAATCGCCTCATCACCATATCACCCCATGGCTAATGGGCAAGTCGAATCAACGAACAAAGTCATCGTCAACAACCTAAAGAAATAATTGGAAAAATCCAAGGGAAACTGGCCCGACGAGCTACCGGCACTATTATGGGCTTACAGGACTACTGCAAAAACAGCCACGGGAAAGTCCCCATTCGCGCTTGTTTACGGCTCGGAAGCTTTAATACCGGTGGAAATTGGCGAACCAAGCACAAGGTTCACAACAGCAACGGAAGAATCAAACAACGACGAGTTGAGGACAAATCTGGACTTGCTCTAGCAAAGAAAAGAAGTTGCACTAATACGTATGGCGGCCCAAAAATAAATTATAGAGCGATATTACAACAGAAAAGCTCACCTCAGATATTTCAAAATTGGGGACTTCTTTCTCAAAAGAGTCTTCCAATCAACGAAGGAAGCTGGAGCAGGAAAGCTAAATCTGAATCAGGAATGACCTTACAAAGTCCGTGGCATTGCTGGAAAAGGCGCTTATGATCTGGAGGATATGGACGGCAGAATCCTACCAACTAGTTGGAATGTTGTTCATTTGAAGAAGTACTACTTCTGAGTAAAAGGAAAACCCCGGTCAGGTATCATTACGTTCGATTTTACTTTTGTACAGTTAAAATTATACTAACCATTTTAGATGATAGGGAAAAAGCTAACCCATCACCAGATGATGTTATTAGACCTGCAAAGACATGAGGAAGTAACTGAATTCCCGGTCTAGGGTTACAACTTTCTGATGAACGTTTTAAAGGGTTAAGCAGTCATCATCTAAAAACTATATACCTTCGAGTTTCGTATGTTTTTCCTTTTCAGGAAAAAGACCACAAGGAAGGAATAGTCAAGTGCTCGAGATTTCATTCTTCAAGGCTCAAACACTTGGGGGACTATACAGTATGGAAAGCAAGATGAAGCAAAGAAGACTATCAAAAAGTCAAAGCTCGAGCCTGAAGATCCATCTTCCCAACAAGTCAAGTACTATGAGCAAAATCAAAGAGCCAAAGACTCAAAACACAAAGCCTGACTCAAAAACCTTCGAAAAACATATTCGTAAATGTAAACGAGTGTCCAGGTTAAAGGCATAATATTAGTTACGGGTAAAATTGCACATCTTTGTACTTATTCAGAAAACTGTCGTAAATGAAAACAATTGTGGATAAAAGATCATTATCCTTGTACTTATTCAGAAAACTGTTATAAATGAAAACAGTTACGGATGAAAGATCATTATCCTTGTACTTATTGTTGTGAATAAAAACAGTTACGGATGAAAAAGCATTACCATTGTATTCATTTGAAAATTGTTATCAATAAAAGTTATGGGTAAAAATTCATACCCTTATATTTAAAACTGTTGTAAACAAAAACAGTTATCCCCTTATACTAATTCAAAAAAACTGTTGCAAAAGAAAAACAGTTATGAGTGCAAGGTTATATCGAATTTGTTAAAAGAAAAAACAGTTGCAAAATGAGTTATAGACGATACATAAACACATATGAAATGTTATGAAAGTTCAATGCAAAAACTTTCTTCAAAACATTGTTAAAGAAAAACATGTGAAAATTCCTATCTCTCTTTTGTATATTTACACCATTATGAAGTTGAGACGTCTTCTTCATTAAGTGTCGATCAAAAAAGGTCCCTCTTTTATAAAATCGTGCATGTTACGAAAAGGTACAAACAATCTAAGCATTTTTTAATGAAAAGTCAAAAACTCAGTGGTAAACCAAAAACCTCAAAAAGAAAGCATGCAAAAACTTAAGAGTGAAACAAAAACTCGAAAAAAGCTAAAGTCGTGCTAATATTGATATTAATATATTACGGCAAAATAAACTAAGTGTTAACTTAGTCTATACCGGAATAATTTTTACATTGATTTCCCCTAAGTTGTCAATTGGGACTTACAAAGGATCCAACTTTACCCCAGATGGGACTGGGGGTAACCACCAATTGATACAAATTTTAAAAAAAAAACAAGTTCTTTAAAATTTTCCATATAGGGGGTTGTCTTCACTGGCAGGAGGAGCAGCTTGAGATGGAGAGACACGAACAATAGGGACCTCAACCGCTGGTGAAGAGAGATTATGACTTTGTTGAGACTTCTCAATCGTCTCTTTGGTTTTAACAATTTTGGCTTCCAAGTCAAAACCCTCTTGGCCCATTTCCGTCAATGTGTCAAGATGGGCGTTCAGATATGCCCAACTAACATCGACGGTTGCTTTGTCTTCAATAGCTTCATAATCCTTCTCCCACTGTTCAACTTCAGCTCTTAACTCATCTCTTTCAGCCACGGTAGCATCGTGAGAGGACTTTAAAGGAGAAAGAGACCTTTCCAGAAACTGGACCTTCTCCAAAGAGTTACGGAGGTCTTCTTGGTTTTGAGTGAGAAATTGAACAAGTTCACCAAAGTACTCCTCTTCTGGTCCAACAAGGCCTTCAGGCTCTTAATCTCCTCAGAGGCACAGGAAAGCTGCTCTGCAAATGAAGACTCTAAGGCACTCTTATCCTTGCCTTCCTGGTTCGAAGACGTCTTCTCAACGGCCAGTTCTATTTCCATAACCCTAACTTGTTGCTCTAAGGTACACTTTTCCTCCTCCACTGCCTCCATGTCAAGTTGTAGACTCTCTTACTGCTCCTTCCAATTATCAGCCTCAATACGGAAATCCTTTGTTGCTTGCTCCATTTGAGATGCCCTATTCATTAGCTCTGTGCCTATAAGATTGATCTACAAAAGAAGACAAATTAGATACGGTAAGAATGTATATGAATACATGTAAAGGAGAGCAAATTTTACCTTTAAAGACGAGTGCACAATCTCGTTCATCCAAGTGAGGGAGTCGTGGCTTTCCAGCTTAGATTTCTCAGTCGGTCCAATCAATAGTTTTAACCATACGTCAGCCTGGCCTGACTTTTTCAAGAGGCTGCCCACTGCTGGAACCTCTATTATAACCTGCCTCATCTCCCCCTGCTGGAAAACCCTACTTCTACAGCAGAAGGCACGGAAGCGGGGGCAGATGAAGGAGCCACGGGCAGAGTAGGCTGAGAAGCAGAAATACCCACGGGAGCAGAAGCAGCAGGAGCAAGAATAGCCATGGGAGAAGAAACAATAATAGGAGCAATGGAAGGAAATTCTTTAAGAGCAGGAGGAGAGAAAACAGTAAGAGGGGCTTCATCAGAAATGGTACCAAAACCTTCACGGAATAGGAGATCAACGGATTCACGAACAGGAGAGGGAGTCGCATCCTTAGGGGCAGAGTTCATATTCAGGCACGGGAGGGTCAACAACAGGTGCAGACTCATCGTCAGAGACCACCTTCCTCCTACGTGACCTGTGGACTAGAGAACCCTCCTCTTCCTCCTCCTCATCTAAGGTCCTGGACCCACTTTATTTTCTTTTCGATGAGGAGGTACCAACAATGATCTCCTGGGCCTTTGCCAAGGACAACCTTAAAGCGAACACAACCGCAGAAGAAATA
The DNA here is from genome assembly GCA_005239495.1 of Nicotiana undulata. Taxonomy (NCBI): domain Eukaryota; kingdom Viridiplantae; phylum Streptophyta; class Magnoliopsida; order Solanales; family Solanaceae; genus Nicotiana; species Nicotiana undulata. Next base: position 2,922 of record ML282382.1, on the reverse strand, counting down.
CCACGAGTAGCAAACCCTACCAAATGAAAGGGATCAGGTAAAACTTGAAAGAAGAAAGAAGTAAAAACAAAAAACATTGCTCACCGTGGGTCTTAACCTTCCAGCCAAACCTCCCAGAGAGATATTTCCACGAACGTTCTTACAACGGAGCAATCAACAAGAGTTTTTCTACCCAATCACAAAAATCGGAGACATTCCCAACACTTCCCATGATTGCTGCAAACAAAAGAAACAGTTACGGTACTGATAAAGTATCAAAAGCAAAGGAAAAGAATGTGAGCAATACTGTACTCACATGAAAGATTCCACTTCTCAAAGAATGGGAGATTTTCTTCACCTACTAAACCTGCAGTAGGGACAGAAACATACCGAAGATATCACCCTCGGTCTTTATCATCATCGGGAATCACTAGCACCCTTTTACTCCTGGCCGTGCGAGTAAACACTCCTTGGCGGAACAGCATTGGAGAATAGAGGTGAATGAGATGATAAAAAGTAAAGGGGGACAAAGCTAAATTGGCCAAATACCTAAGGCACGCAACAACTCGCAACACAAGAGGACCGACTTGTCCCAGACAAACTTTGAAGAATCGACAAAACTCGATGATAACGGGGTTGATGGGAGTCTTGAATCCTTATGTGAAAGGATAAGTACAAACATAAGAATACCCTGCCTTGTAAAAGGTTATTCTTTGATTACCATTGGGAACAACAATAGGAAAATCATGCTTCCAGTAGCACTCCCTGCGTACAAGAGATACTAAACCCTCAGTTATTTGGGTAGGATACAGGTCAGCACTGTCGTGAGAAGACATTGAAGAAAGTTGTTCCTTAAAGGCCCGACTATCCCTAGCAAAAGAAAACTCCGCAGAAACTATCTCATCAACCCTCGGCTCACACAGCGGTTCATTGTTTTCTCTAACTTTTGATGAAGATCTAGAAACCCTAGCCCTTGGAGAAGATAAAGAAACAGTAGACCTAGAAGAAGATGGGGGAGTAACGTGAGAAGAAGAAGAACCCCTGAAGGAGCAGAACCTAAACTCCTAAGCCTACTGCCTCTCCTACTCCGTGTTGGAGCAGAAGAAGGAGTCAGATCATCCACATTGATGACTCTCTTAGATTGCTGGTTTGAAGAAGACATATTTACGAAGACAAAGAATTACAAACAAATAATGAAGGTTTGAAGATTTTTGTGAAAGTAAAGAAAGGAAAAGGGGTATTTATACTCGAAGGCAACCGTCGAAAAATGGAACAAACAGTGATGTGAAAGTCATAATTGAAGTTGTCACTTCGTGACTGATGCAGCCGCAAAAAGCCCTAAAAGATGCTGAACAATTGCAGAACCAATCCAGGAATTCCATGTGGCACGGGCATTAAATGAAAATGACAAGAGACACTTATGTTCAGATATGGATGCAATGTTACGAGTGAAGCAACGGAAAAATACTCCCGCCATAAATGAGTATCCACTTACCAAATATTAATCGATAAATAAATGGTAAGTGGGGGGACTATCTGTATTGGTAAAAAAGAGCTCCACACGTGTAATAATTGTGATGACTAAACAATCTATGTGGAACAATGAAAATGAGACAAATGGACGAGACTTCATGAAGAGGTACGAGGCAAAGAGGCACGGAATAGCATACCCATGGAGTAATCAGATACGGGAATCTCAACCTAATTGAGAAGATGAAGAGACACGGTCAGAATGAATCCAGGAAGAATAAAGGACAGATTCAAAGATCTTCAATTAATGATCCAAACGTTACATAACCTTCACACAACAGTTACAGTTAATCATTGTAACGTTACATTAATGTCATTATTATCCATTAATGCTCAATCACTGAAAAGGGTAGACGTTATATTAAAAAATTCCCTATATAAGGGAGTAAAATATAACTTGTAAGGGCACGTTCAAACCGCTATTGCAATATACTTACTTTTTACGCATCTTACTGCTTTCTATTTACAAATTTTCTTGCAATTATTAGTATATCCTTCGGTTATCAGAAACTCGTGTTCTTCCTAAATTAGCTTTGGCAGAGAATCTAATTCTTTGGTTAAACAAAGATGTCAACCTTCCCCCTGTACGCTTTATGTTCTGTTAACTAACATGCTTTCATTCCTGACCAATTCTTATGTGTTCCTGATTAAGGACATCTATGTTCCTAACCCCTGTTACCCTTCTCTGTGTAGTTGTTTGTTTGTAGCATGTTATATGTCCACCTAGTGTTAATTAATGAATTAAGTCATATCTAGGCAATATGAAACTTTGCTTGAAGTGGTTGTGATCCTGTTTTTGCCCATTGTTTGATTGCTGGAAATCTTTGTTTGAACTCAGAGTGCTGCAATGACTCTATTTACTCCTATTTTACTTCTGAACTGTTTTCCCAAAAACACTATTCCTATTTTCAAGCACTATTTTCAACTCCTACTCTTAGACACTTAGGGTCATGCCCCTCTAGTGCGAGCACTGCCTAGGAGTCCATGAGACTCCTCCAAACTTGGACACAGTGGGGATGGCTCTTCCAAATATTGTTCACAAAAGCTGTTTTCTTTAAAGGGTTTCTGTATGAGCATTTCCCGGGGTTCCTGAAACCCTTGGGAACTTTGACACACCAGAACACCATGTGGGGTACTATGAGATGTTGGCACTCTTCAGACTTGGTTGAAGGCCTGGTTTTCCAAATTTACTTTTGGGCCTATCCAGACTTTCTATAGTATAGCAGCGTTCATTCTGTAATTCATTTGTAGCTGATCTATAATAATATTTCTTGTGAAACAAATATTTGTGATATTAGTAAAACTAGGAGGGACTTTTATATATAATTTTGTGGGGATCGGGTAGAAACCATTGATACGCTCAATTTACACCTTAAAAGAATGTAAGCGATCGTTTTCAAATATAGTAACCCA
>ML282381.1:11014-43781 GCA_005239495.1 Nicotiana undulata | reverse complement strand
TCATGCCCTGAAGATATGGCGTCATTATTTATACGGTGTTCCCTGTGAGATTTTCACGGATCAGCGGAGTTTACAGAGCTTGTTCAGGCAGAAGGACCTTAATTTGTGCCAGCGGAGGTGGTTGGAGTTATTAAAGGACTATGAAAGCAACATATTATACCACCGGGGGAAGGCCAATGTGGTGGCCGACGCCTTGAGTCGTCGGGCGGAGAGTTTTGGGAGTTTGGCATATCTTCTGGTAGTTGAGAGGCCCTTAGCCTTGGATGTTCAGTCCTTAGCCAACCAGTTTGTGAGATTTAATCTTTCAGAGCCTTGCTGGGTATTAGCTTGTGTGGTTGCCCGATCTTCTCTTTATGACCGCATCAGAGAGCGCCAGTATGATGATCTCCACCTTCTTGTTCTTCAGGACAGGGTTCCAGTTTACTAATGGGTTTCATTTAATTTAGAAAAACATTTCCATCACTTACTTTATTTAAATTCAACAGAAACAACCATAAGAGTCATAATTTAATATTTACAGCCCAAAATATAATGTCTACTACGTGTGTGCCAAGAACTAGTGTCACAAGTCTACAGGCATCTAGTAGAATGTGAATCCAAAAGAATACAAGTTTGCCTTGCTGTCTGAGGAAATATAGACAGATATAACAAAAGAAAGAAAAACTCAAAGGTGTTGCTAGATGTCGTCAGGGAAAGCAGCTCACCGAGAACCCTCGACCAGGTAAAAATCAGGAACGAGCTCCGGACTGATACCTAGATGCACCTGCCTCAGAACCTATACAATTAAGTACAGAGTGCAGCATGAGTACATAAAATAATATGTACCCAGTAAGTATCCAGTCTAATCTCGAAGTAGTTGTGACTAGAGGTCGACTTGACACTTACTAGGATCCAAACAGTAAAATTATGTGTATAAATTAAAGAGAGTAACAAGTACACATGAATAATAGAATAGTGAATATCTAGCATGTTACGAAACCTACTTCGAGTCGAAACTCTAACATAAGAATTGCAAATCTATTATTTCAAGTCATTTAAAAGTGTAAGTCCTGAATAATATCAAACAAGCCGCATGCGCACAATATATCAGAAGGTACGGTTTGGGACAACATAATAATAAATGTGCACTACCGGAAGGTCGAACGGCGCGAACCATAGATGCATCTATTAACCTGCCGTGGCGTACGGCGCGCTCCCTTGACAATAGCGGAAAGATTCACTCCGCTCGCGGAATATATATATTGCGAAGTGGCCACACATAAACATAACATTTTTATTTAAATATGTTTTCCATAATAATAATGATTCGTCTGAAAACACTTATCAAGAGAGCTTCATGAAACAAATTTGTATACGAAGGAAATTACAAGGCATATAGTAATTTATGAAATTCACAAGGCATGGTGTGAACCTATCTACCCGAACATAACAAGAATTGTCACTACGCACGGACTCTCATCACATTGTACGTACGTAGTCCCCGCAATTAATCACACAAAATCGTTTATTTCACCTAGGGGGACAATTCCCTCTTACAAGGTTAGAATGGAGACTTACCATGTGTCAAGTCTACTCCCCTGGTCAAGAACGCGCCCGAAACTCCAAATTCGTCGCCCAAGGACTCGAAACTAGCCAAATATTCATAAATAAATCAATCTATACTCAAAAGTATGAAGTTCCCTATTTAAGTGATTATTTCATCCTAAATTACAAAATCCCAAAATACACCCCGGGGCCCACATGCTCGGATTCTGAATTTTTTTAAGGAAACAATCACCCATAGCCTAAGGATCAATATTATGTAGCTTTTGCATGATTTCATAACTAGTTAGTTGGTAATTCTCTCATTTTCATAAAAATCTAGGTTTTACTCTAACCCATGATTTCTACTCATTTAAAGTGTTAATCTACCTAGGAATTTAAGTACTAAGCTAAATTTATGATAGGAATTACATACCTTACAGTAGCTATGTCGATTATCTCCTTTGCATGCTCTAAAAATCGTCCAAGGAAGAAGAAAGGTTTTCCAAAATGGCTAAGTCCCATATATAAAACAACTTCACTGCCTACAGGCTTTTCGCACCTGTGGCCCTAGGACCGCACCTGCGGTCTCTCATCTGCGAGAAAAATCTCGCACCTGTGGAGCAGAGTCCGCACCTGCGGCTCCGGTTCTGCGAAAAATAATTTGCACCTGCGGAAATGTGCAACACCACCTGGGGATCGCACCTGCGAGGTTGGGACTACAGAAGCAGTCTCGCACCTGCGGCTAGCCCTCCACAGGTGCGGTCGCACCGGATCTAGTGCACCAGCAGTCATTTAAGGCTGGTGTTTGCCTCGATCGATGCGTGAATGGCATTCGGGCCCATCCGAGACCCCGTCAAATTATACCAACAAGTACTAAGTCATTATACGGACTCGCTCGAGCCTTCGGAACGTCCAAAACATCGCTAAATCTAAAAAAATACCCCAAAACCTATTGGATCAAACTTAAGAACTTTAAGTTCTTTAATTCGCTTTCAATACGCCGAACCTACCTATACTACTCAGATATGACACCAAATTTTGCAAGCGAGTCATAAATGAAATGACGGAACTATTCGCGGTCTCGGAAATTCGTTTGGACCTCGAAAACACAAAAACACGTTCCAAACCTCAATTTGAACTTAAGGAAACTTATTTCACTATTTGGTGCTGAAATGCTCCCGGGTCATCCAAAACCCGTTCCGAACATACACCCAAGTCCGAAATCATCATATGAACCTACCAGAACCTTTGAATCTCGATTCCGAGGTCGTTTACTAAAAATGTCGATTGAAGTCAAACTTGGCCTTAAAGACCAACCTTAAGGAACTAAGTCTTCCTAAACCATTTCAAACTCCTCCAAACCGCGAACCACCCATCCCAGCAAGTCATAAATCAGTAAAGAACTACAGGAAGTCTCATTTAGGGGCACAGGGTTCTAAAACGCAAAACGATCGGTCGGGTCGTTACATTTTCCACCTCTTAAAAAAATGTTTGTCCGCGAAGGGGTCTAGAATCATCTCTAGAGTGCTGAATAAGTGTGGATGTCTACTCTGCATGTCCTCCTCGAACTCCCAAGTCACCTCCTCGACTGGTTGGCCCCTCCACTGGACCTTTACAACGGAAACCCTCTTGGACCTCAACTGGCGATCCTGCCTGTCAATAATAGCAATTGGCTCCTCCTCGTAGCCCAACCTCCCATCTAGCTGAATGGTGTTGAAATCTACCACGTGAGAGAAGTCGACGTGGTATCTCCAGAGCATGGACACATGAAAGACCGGATGAACTCCTGATAAACGGGGAGGTAAAGAAAGCTCATAAGCAACCTCTCCAACTTGCTTCAACACCTCGAATGGACCTATAAACCTTGGGCTCAACTTGCCCTTCTTCCCAAACCCCATAATACCCTTCATCGGCGAGACTTTCAACAAAACTTTCTCTCCCTCCATAAATGATACATCACGCACCTTATGATCCGCGTAACTCTTCTGTCTGGACTGTGTTGTGCAAAGCCTCTCCTGAATCAGCTTTACTTTCTCCAAAGCATCCTTCACCATGTCAGTTCAATACAACCTAGCCTTGCCAGGCTCAAACCACCCGAAAGGAGAACGACCTCGCCGACCATACAAGGGCTCAAATGGAGTCATCTCAATGCTGGACTGATAACTATTATTATAAGCAAACTCGGCCAAAGGCAAGAACTGGTCCCACTGCCCTCCAAAGTCAATCACCCATGCCCTACAATATCTGAACTATCTGCTCTGACTGCCCGTCAGTCTGAGCGTGGAATGTTGTGTTGAGCTCTACCTGGGAGCCCAACCCACTCTGAAATGCTCTCCAAAATTGCGAAGTGAATTGAGCACCTCGATCTGATATAATGGACACAAGCACCCCGTGCAACCGAACTATCTCCCGAATGTAAATCTAGGCCTACCTCTCCGAAGTATAAGTAGTAGCTACTAGAATGAAATGCGCCGACTTGGTCAACCTGTCCACAATGACCCAAACCGCATAAACCTTCCGTAAAGTCCGAGGCAAGCCAACTACGAAGTCCATAGTGATGCGCCCCCATTTCAACTCAAGTATAGGCATCTGCTGAAGTTGGCCTCCTGGCCTCTAGTGCTCATACGTAACCTACTGGAAATTTAAACACCTAGCCACATACTCCCCTATGTCTTTTTCATCCGCCTCCACCAGAAATGTTGCTTCAAGTCACGATACATCTTTGTAGCACCAGGATGAATAGAATATCGTGAACTGTGAGCCTCCTCTAGAATCCTCTCTCTCAGGCCATAAACATTAGGGACACATAAGCGACCCTGAAGTCTCAGAACACCATCCTCGCCAATAGAAACCTCCTTGGCACCACCCTGTACCACTGTCTCATGGAGAGCCTCCAAGTGCGTATCGTCAAACTGTTGAGCCCTGATCTCTCCCGAAAATGATGACTGAGAAACCACACGTGCAAGAACTCGGCTGGGCTCTGAAAAGTCCAACCTCACCAAGTTATTAGCCAAGAACTGAAATGTCCAAAGCTAGAGATCTTTCCTCCGCCGAAAGGTAAGCCAAGTTACCCATACTTTCCAACTTTTTTCTCAAGGCGTCTGCAACAATATTCGCCTTGCCCGGGTGATAAAGAATAGTGATGTCATAATCCTTCAGCAACTCAAGCCACATGCGCTGCCTCAAATTAAGATCCCTCTACTAGAACAAGTGCTGCAAGTTGCAGTGGTCCGTATAAACCGCACAAGGCACCCCGTACAAATAGTGCCTCGAAATCTTAAAAGCACGAACAATCGCCACCAACTCCAAATTTTGCACAGGGTAGTTTTTCTCATGAACCTTCAGCTAACATGAGGCATATGCAATAACTCTCCCCTCCTGCATGAACACACATCCCAAATCGACGTGTGAAGCGTCACAATAAACTGTATTATCCAAGAACTGGAAGGCAATATTAGAACTGGTGTTGAGGTCAATGCTGTCTTGAGCTTCTGAAAGCTCGCCTCACACTCGTCGGACCATCGGAACGGGGCATTATTCTAAGTCAATCTAGTCAGAGAAGCTGCAATGCATGAAAAACCCTCCACAAATCGACGATAATAACCCGCTAGACCCAAGAAGCTTCTGATCTCTGTAGCTGAAGTAGGGCATGGACAAATTTGAACTGCCTCAATCTTCTTAGGATCAACCTTGATACCTTCTCAAGATACCACATGTCCCAAGAATGCCACAAAATCCAACCAAAACTCACACTTGGAGAACTTAGCATACAACTTTTGTTCTCGCAAAGTGTGGAGCACAACTCTCAAATGCTGCTCGTGCTCCCCCAGACTTCGTGAGTAAATCAGAATGTCATCAATAAAGACAATGACAAAGGAATCAATATAAGGCCTGAACACCCTGTTCATCAGTCCATAAATGTTGTTGGGGCATTTGTCAAGCCAAAGGACATCACCAGGAACTCATAATGACCATATCTCGTATGAAAGGCCGTCTTCAAAACATCCGAGTCCCGAATCTTCAGCTGATCGTATCCCAATCTCAAGTCAATCTTAGAACAGACCCGAGCACCCTGCAACTGGTCAAACAAATCATCGATATGCGGCAACGGGTACTTGTTCTTGATTGTGACCTTGTTCAACTGGCGGTAATCAATATACATATGCATAGTCCCATCCTTCTTCTTCACAAATAGCACTGGAGCACCCCCTAGGCGATACGCTCGGTCTGATAATCCCTTTAGCCAACAACTCCTCAAGTTGTTCTTTCAATTCCCTCAATTCTTTCGGAGCCATACGGTATGGGGAATAGATATAGGCTGGTTGCCTGGAGCTAAGTCAATGCAAAAATCGATGTCACGGTCTGGTGGCATGCCTGGAAGGTCTGAAGGGAATACATCAACAAACTCTCGAACGACTGGTACTGAATCAATAGTCGGAGACTCGGCGGTGGTGTCCCGCACATAAGCAAGATAAGCCAAACAACTCCACTCCAGTCTCGGCAACTCAGGCATGGCTAGAGTAACAGTCTTGGCATGGAAATCTAGGACAGCATGATAAGGAGATAGCAAATCCATGCCCAGGATGACCTCAAAATCAACCATATCAAGAAACAGTAGGTCCGCTCTAGTCTCGAACCCACATAATGTAACCAAACAGGACCGATAAATCTGGTCTACAATGACAGAATCGCCCACAAGAGTGGACACATAAACAGGAGTACCCAAGGACTCACGAGGAATATCCAGGAAATGAGAAAACAAAGTTGATACATATAAATAAGTGGATGCTAGAACAAATAATACCGAGGCATCTGTATCACATACTAAAATAATACATGTGATCACGACATATGAGGCCACTACATCTGATCTTGCCGGAATAGCAAAGAATCTGGCTGGAGCGCCGAATGACTGACCTCCACCAGAATAAACAGGAGCTTACTGGGCTCCCCCTGCCTGGCATCCACCTCTGGGATAACCCCTACCAGCCTACCCTCCAACTCTGGGTGGACGAACCACTGGTGCTAACCTCATAGGCTGGTGACCCTGCTGCACTGCCTTGCCCCGAAGCCTGGGACAATACCTCTTCATATGGCTTGGATCCCAACACTCATAACAACCTCCTGGTACCATGGCCTGCTGCCCTGAAGAAGAACCCTGAATAGCTTGAGGGCGATGTGAACCCTCTGGTATAGGACTGAATTAAGGGATGGAAGACCCCTAATGACTAGAATATCCGCCGGAGCGACCCTGAATAGCTGGCGAGCGGTAAGAACTCTCTGGTATTGCGCTGAAATAAGGCCTCGCTAGAACACCTCGGGGAGGTGGTGGGGTGATGAATATGGAGACCTACTAGGCTGGCCCCTACCGAACTGACCTTTGCCCTTAGCTGGAGCACCTCTGAAATCCCCAAAAAATCTAGCTCTCTTATCCTGCTGACTCTACTCTCTGCCCCTCGAACGATAACCCTCAATCCGGCGAGTAATCTTGACTGCAAGTTGATAAAGAGTCCCCATCTCAACCTCTCGGGCCACGTTAGCCCTGATACATGAGTGCAACCCAGCTACAAATCTCCGCACTCTCTCTGCATTAGTAGGAAGTATCATGAGGGCATGATGAGACAGCTCAGAAATTCTAGCCTCGTAGTCAGTCACTGACATCTGACCCTCCTCCAACTGCTCAAACTGATACCGCAGCTCTTCCCTATCAGAGGTTAGGATATATATGTCCAGGAACAATTGAGTGACCTGCTCCCAAGTGAGGGGAGGAGAATCTGCCGGTCTGCCAAGTATATAGGACTTCCACCATCTGCAGGCCTTGCCCTCTAACAAGAAGGTAGTGAAACCAGCTCCATGGGACTTCAGTATCCTCATGTTGTGCAGTCTGTCCTTGCACCTATCAATAAAGTCATGTGCGTCCTCATGACGCTCACCTCCAATGACAGGAGGGTGTAATTTGGTCCATCTATCCAATAGCTTCTGCGGATCGCCGTCCGCAACTGGTCTAGACTCAGGTGCTGCTGCTCCTGGCTGGGCCCCGCCCACGGGCAGTGTACCCGGGGTCTGATATACTGCCGCTGCATGACCTGCGGCTTGAGCATTAGGGGTCTGGGTCCCTCCTCCCGCCTGAGACATCGCAGGATCTGCTAGAAATAAACCAGCCTGGGTCATGGTGTCCATGAATCGCATCATACGGACCATGACCTCCTAGAATCCTGGCGCTGTCATAAAGTCCAACGGGGCAGGATCTATTGGTGGAACCTCACCCTGCTCCTCAGTAATGGGATCCGTTGTTGGATCCGCTGGTGGTGCAACTAGAACAGCTTTGGGACGCCCTCGTCCCCTACCTCGGGCCAGTGCCCTCCCCCGACCTCTGCCACAACCTCGAATGACGGGGGTAGCGGCCCCTCCCGGGTCTTGTACATCGGATGCACGTTTCCTCAACATTTGTGAGAGTATAGAATAGTGAGATTAAGTATACCATCAACTGCATGATAGAAGGTGAATAAAGATAGATTTCCTAACACCCTATAGCTTCCCGAAGATAAATACAGACGTCTCTGTACCGATCCGCAAGACTCTATTGGGATTGCCCGTAACTTGTGAGACCTGCATGAACCTAGATCGCTGATACCATGTTGTCACGACCCAAATTACTAACTCTGGTCGGGATGGCGCCCAACACCGTAGTTAGGCAAGCATGTTATAGTTTAGTAATGGATTTCATTTAATTTAACAAAACATTTACATCACTTACTTTATTTAAATTCAAGACATTAATTGAAAGCGAGTAATTTAGGCAAATCTCAACAGAAACAACCATAAGAGTCATAATTTAATATTACAGCCCAAAATATACACTACATGTGTGCCAGGAACTAGTGTCACAAGTGTCATGGGCAAACTAACGGAATATACAAAGGATAATAATATATATATGCAAATCCACAGTCTGAATGAAATAGACGGGGAAAATAACAAAAGTAAATGAAACTCCATGGTGCTGCTGGGGATCGCCAGAGGAAGCAGCTCACCGTGAAGTCAAGTCCACTTGATCAGGGTCTATCTCCAGTACAATAACCAAAAGCACCGGCCTCAGAACATGTACCGTTAAGTACGGAAGTGCAGCATGAGTACATATTAAATAAATATGTACCCAGTGAGTATCCCGCCTAATCTCGATAAAGTAGTGACGAGAGGTCGACTCGATACTCACTAAGGTACAACAGTAATAACATATGATAGAATATAATGAACTACAGTAGGCATGTCAGGAAATAAGCAACAAGTACATATCAAGAGCGGAAATCCAAACAACTACTGAATTAAGTAATACTGCGATTTCAAGTGTAAGACCACCGAAACGAAACAATAATCACCAAGTCTTAGATCCGCCGTGGCGTATGGCCCGCTCCCATAAGGTACCTTCTAAACTTGCCATGGCGTACGGCCCGATCCCATGTGTGTACAATACCTCTCAACTCTGTCGTGGAGTACGGACCGATCCCATATATATTACAAATGGTTTTCAACTCCGCCGTGGTGTACGGCCCAATCCCATATATATTACAAATGCTTTTCAACTCTGCCGTGACGTACGTTCCGATCCTATATAGGCATAATCACTCTCAAACCTTGTGTGGCGTACGACCCGATCCCAATATCTTATAATACTTACTTTCCATAACAAATTCCTTCCAAATCAAAATTTTCCATAAAGCCTCAGAGGAACAATACTATACAAAACACGATCTCATAGTACATATGGCGTCACAATGAATCATATAAAGCACTACAAGGAAGCATATAAGGCATTATGAGGAAGCATATAAGGCATTACAAGGAAGCATATAAGGCATTACGAGGAAGCATATAAGGCATGATGTGGGCCTAGCTACCCAAACATAACAATGATAGCCGCTGCGTATGGACTCTCGTCACATGGTGCGTACGTAGCCCCAAACAATTTACACATAGCATATACATCACCTATGGGGACAATTCCCTCTTACAAGGTTATGAAGGAGACTCACCTCGTGCCGAATCTACCCCTCGGACCACAATTGTGCCCAAAACTCCAAACTCTACACCCGAGGACTCGCAACTAGCCAAAAAGGGGTACAATTAAATCAATGCATGCACAATCTGGGAAGTTATCTTAGTTGTTCACTAAAATTGCTATTCTTGGAGAATTCCCAAATTCTAACCCCGGTCCCGCATGTTCAAATTCTGAAAATTCTCGAAGGGATCACTCACCCATAGCCTAAGGTTCATTAAGGTGTGATTTTCACTTGAATGCATGGACTAAAATGGAAAATCACAAAACCCCCAAGAGCCCTAAAATTACTACCTACTTCTATGATTTTTTTGATAATTTAGTAGGGAATTTAACTAGGAATTGATGTTTGAAATTAGTAAAACCATGGAATTTACTTACCTCAATAATAGTGGTGGAAGGTTCCTTGAAGATCTCTTTAAAGACTTAAGGAGGAAGATGAAAATGGAGGAAATAGGCTAAGTCCCGTATTTAATAAAACTGCCCAGGGATTCCTTCACTGCGATCGCGAAAAGGGCCTTGCGATCGCGAAGAGTAATTGTGCCCGGCCCTGGCTTGGCACTATGCGATCGCAAGGATGGGGCTGCGATTGCGAAGGCATGGAGTCCATCCTTCCGCGATCGCGAAGAGGAAGCTGCGATCGCAAAGAACAATCAGCAGCCCATCCAAATTCCTTCTCCGCGATCGCAACCCACCTTCTGCGATCGCAGAGAAGGAAACCAGACAACAAAAATCTGGTGTTTCCAAATTAGCTCCCGGGGGTCCAAAACTCACCCGAGCCCCTCGGGACCCCGTTCAAAAGCACCAGCAAGTCTGTATTCATTATACGGACTCTCTTGAACTTCCGGAACGCGAAAAACAACAACAAAACTCAGAATTAAAACCCAAAACCAAATTGAAACTTAAGATTCTAGAATTCAGCTCAATGCGCCGAACCGGCCTATACTACTCGGAATGATTTGAAATTTTGCAGACAAGTCATAAATGACATAACGGAACTATCCCCGATCTCGAAATTTCATTCGGACCTCGGTAATATAAAATCACATTCCAAACCAAATTTCAAATTCTAGGAAAATCCTCAAAACTTCATTAACTCTAAATTTCCCATTTTGATCTGAAACCAGTCAAATCAAGTCCATTTCTTACCAAATTTCACAGATAACTTAAATAACACATATTAAACCTGTTTCGGGCTCCGGAACCATAATACGGGCCCATTTCCATAGTGATCTCATCCCATTTCCACTCTGAATTCTCTAACTTCTGAAGCAACCCACTTGGCCGCTGATGCTAATACTTCACCTACTGGCAATTTAGATACCGAGCGATGTACTCCACTATTTCCTTCTTCATCCTCCTCTACCAGTAATGCTGCCTCAAGTCCTGACACATCTTCGCGGCACCCGGATGAATGGAGTGCCGTGAGCTGTGGGCCTCTTGAAGAACCAACTCTCGTAAACCATCTACATTGGGCACACATAACCTGCCCTGCATCCTCAATGCATATTCATCCCCAATAATGACCTCCTTAGCATCACTGTGCTGGACTATATCCTTAAGGACAAGCATATGTGGCTCATCAAATTGACGCTCCCTAATACGATTATCGCTCCCCCTTTTTCCTCGTGGAGTCCGAGTTTTGACATTTTTGGTACAACTCCATTCCTTTTGTGACGGGTATGGGTTTTGAAGAGTTCCACCTAACGGATTAAGGTGTGTTAGGGCACCTAAAGCAAATAAATCATGAAACTAGTTTATGTTACCAGAGATTTGGGTATGGAATCAAAATTACCTTGAGGGGAAGGTGTTAGGCACCTCTCGAGGTCCACAACGGTGGATCCCGGCCAAACTCAATTAAGCGAATTAGTCTTTACACAATTTAAAACAAATAGATATTACTTTAAAACAAGAATTAAAGAGGTCTTAGGTTTTTTGGTAACTTTTGCCAAATTGAGGTGTTACGCATAGTATTAGTGCACATGTCATCATCTCCTTTACTACCCAATTACTATCTTTCAATTATTACCTTAGCATTCTAATAGCTCCTAGTGCGTACCTTATGTGTGCACTACTCGTCCCTTACATATGGCCCTGGAGGTATTTAAGACCTCTATTTAGGTTGTTCTAGACTGACCTATGTTACTAAAAGTGAGAAAACTAAGTGACATACAAAGTCAAGTAGGACTGTCACATAAAGAGAAAATAGGGTCTCATGTTAACCTCCACAAGTAAACAGCAAATGCACGCAATTCAAACGGATGATTTTAATGATTTAAGACACTATAGGCAGGATATCTAGATGAGCATAAACAGAATACAACATAACAGTTTTATTAAAGCGAGCATCGGTACCTATCAGTTTGCCTACTGATTTTTGTGTTAATATTCTGAATTTGGGCATGTTCCATACAACAAGAAATCACAATTTTTAGACCCAGAATTCTTAATTACCCTATACGCTTGCCTAAGTGTTAACCGGGACAGAACCCTATAGGCATGGTATCTGAACTGTTAATCAGACCATAATTTATAAACCAGTTATTAATTTTAACAGGTAGATTTTATCTTTTAGATCCTATAGGCATGCTTTCTAAGTGCCGAAACTGGTTACAAGTATTGTTTCCTATATACATGATATCTAAACTGTAGAAACTGAATTAACACATTTCCTATAGGCATGGTATCTAAGTGCTGAAACTGATTTTATACATTCCCTATAGGCATGATATCTAAATGCAAAAACTAATTTTATACATTCCCTATAGGCGCTATCTAAGTGTGTGAAGATGTTAACAAGTTGCCATGCAAGTTCTATAATTTACACAAAGAAGATCCTATATACATGATTTATAATGCACATTGAGATTAGAGGTATTTGGAAGTCCTATGAACATGGATTCTTATGAAGAATTGATAGAAAACCTATGGACAAGATTTCTAGTATGCCAAAGTGCAAAAATTCAAATAATGAGATAAGATCATATAGGCATGATTTCTAATGGTATGCACATAGGGAGTCGCTGCAACAACCTATAGGCAGGATTTCTACCCGAATTTGATAAGAGATATATAAAACCCTCCCCAACTTTTACTATTAACCCCTTATTTGTTATTACAAGAATTATTACATTATTACAGACCGATACAAATGAATTACATAATAAAAATCATTATACTATATGGAGCCTCGGCAGTCCTAATGTCAACCTGGGAACCATGCGTTCAAGCAAGTCTTAAGTACACAGGTAGTCCATTCCATAACACAACTGGGCTTGTGGTGTGTCAAAGTTCCCAAGGGCCTCAGGGACCCTGGGCAATGCTCACACCAGAACCTTTTGAGAGAAACAAGTTTGTAAAAGTTTGGAAGACCAGCCCCAATGTGTCAGAGTTCGGAGGAGTCTCATAGACCCTAGGCAGTGCTCACACTAGGGGGGTAGGACTCTAGATAGCTAAGAGTAGGAGTTTGAAAATAGTATAGAAGGGGTAAGGGATATTGATACCTAATTTTTCCATATAATATCTTTTTTTAGCAAACAGGAAATATATATATTAATATTTAAGGAACATTTAGTACATGATTGTCATAATATGTGTATCGTAGGACACATTGATTTACTAGGCTTGATAACTTATGGAAAGCATCATGAGATAGTAATTTTTCAAAAGTAGATAGTTCTAGTATTTCACTTTCCACAAATATATTACATCAGCTGGAGGTTCAACAAAAACTATTTTCCTTCTCCACTGGTCATCACTTCTTCCATGCACGTCAAAAGCTTGCGTTTCGATGTTCATGATCTTTTTTGCTAGGTGGTGAGTTGTTCTATTCCCTTGCCTGAAGGTGTGCAGGAGGATTACCTTCTGCCGGTGCATGAACCACCTGCAATCATTTAAAATTTTATTAACAAATTTATTACCTTCCTGTATGGCCTGGATTACCTCCGTGGAATCTGTCTCTATTTCAAGGAGAAATAGATTCCATTCCTTTGATGTTCTAAGACCTTCCCTTAGAGATTTCATTTCTGCTTCTAGTGGAATTTGCATGAGTGGGCTTTGCAAATCCAACTACCCAATTTCCATTGGTATTCCTGAAAGCACCACCTAAGCCACAATTCTTATTATGGTTGTTGAAGCTGGCATCTACATTTAGTTTAAAGCAGCCTCTAGGAGGTTTATACCAATTAATTTTAATGAGTACTTTTGGGGGTGTTATAAAACTCTTTTCAGTAAGCAATTTGAATTCTGAGGCTCTTTGTGTAATTTGAGAAACACTGATAGGGTTGGCACTGTTATTTTGATTGTTGTTATTTCTGTTTAGCCAAATATGCCAAATGACAAAAGGGAAGTAGGAGTTCCAATTTAAGTATTTGTTATTAAGAGGATATTTAAAGTCATTTACTTGGATAATCCAGTGCTTTCCGTTTATATTGCAGTGGTTTTGCCACCGAAGACAAGTCCAGAATTGTTTGACAGCTTTGCATTCTAGAAAAATATGTATTATGGATTCTTCATTAGGACATTTATAGATGGGATAAACAGGATCAATTGTTTAGCCCTATTTGTGAAAGGTATTTCATGCAAGGTATTCTATCATGAAGACACTTCCATAAGAAGTATTTTATTTTGTTGGGGCAGTTCAGGTTCCAAATCCAATCAAACTCCAGGTTTGTGATTTTATGTGTTTTTATTATAGTGTAACATGATTTGGTTGTGAAGAATCCTTTCTTATTTAGAGACCAAATTGGTATATCATTGGTGGGGCCCTTAAGATGGATTTTTGTCTTTGTGATATTAACATTTGTTCACAATGGATATTAAAGGACAAGCATTCTAGGTTCCAAGTGTGACCATCAAAAATGTCTCTGATTTTAATAGTAAGATCCCTAGTAGAGGGGGGCCTGTCACTGCTTTCCTAAGGTTACCTATATTAGGGATCCATTTTGTTTTCCATATGTTTAAATTGGAATAAAGGTGAGGGGACCATATGATGCCTTTAGAACATATTTCCCAACCTTTTCGAATGCTCTTCCAAACGAAAGAACCTTTGTTCATTGTTGTACTAGTACTATAGTAGGTAATGATAAGTTTGGCCCAAGGGATTGTGGCATTTGTAAGCATTCTCAAACTTAGACTAGCTAGAGTACATAGATTTTTATTGGAAGCATTATGAATACCTAGGCCACCATTAGACTTAGGTTGGCAAAGAGTAGACCAGTTAACAAGATATATTTTCCTTTTTTCTACTTAGCTACCCCATATAAAGTCCCTTTGGACTTTATCAATTTCTTTAAGGGTATGTTTAGGCAGTAAGGTGTATTGCATATAGTGATTAGGGAAGGTATTTAGGCAAGAGTTGGCTAGAGTTGTTCTTCCTGCCAAATTAATGAATTTTATTTTCCAGAAAGCAAGTTTAGTTCTCATTTTATCAATTAGGAATTTAAAATCTCTAGTCTTTTGACTATTGCTTATGATTGGGAAGCCTAGATAGTTGCCAAAATTTATAATTTTTTAATACCTACCCTAGTCGTAATATCTTTAATGCTAGTATTTGAACAATTTTGGGAGAAGAGAATTTCAGATTTGTTATTGTTGATACTTTGACTTGATAAGGAACAAAATTGTTCTAGGTCATATTTAATGGCATGGCATGTTTCTTCATTTGCTTTTTCCATTAGGGTAAGATCGTCTGCAAAAAATAAATGAGAAAGTTTTGGACCTCTATTCTCTAAGGTTATGGGTTCCCAGTTTCTAGTATCTACTTGGTGATCTATATATCTAGTTAGCATTTCCAAGAAAAGAATTAAAATATAAGGTGAAATAGGGTCTCCTCTCCTAATGCCTCTACTAGGTTCAAAATAATTTGTGACGGATCCATTTACTAAAATGGTTATACTACTTGTTGAAATACAACTTAGTAAAATCTTAGAGAATTTGAGGGGGGGAGGGGGGGGGGATTTAAAGTATTCAAGAGTGTGACGAACAAAGGACCATTCCAAACAATCGAAGGCCTTTTATAGATCTATTTTTAAAATCATTTGGCCATGCTTTCCTTTTGATCTTTTTAATTTGGCTACCGAATCTTGGATGATGATAGCATTATCAGAAGCTCTTCTATTTTTCATGAAACTATCCTGAAAGGGACTAATCAAATGATCAAGGAAGGGTATTAGGCGGCTTGCAAGGATTTTTGTAATTAATTTGTAGATATTGTTGCAAAGCCCAATAGATCTGAAGTTTCTGATGTTATTAGCATTAGGAATTTTTTGAATTAGGCAAATATAAGTCTTATTTATATCTATAGGGATTTCTTGTTTGTTGAAGATATCATGACAAAGGTTTGAAACTGATTGTTTATATGAATAATTACAAATTGCATCACAAATGACTTTATAACAATTTCATAGCTTAATAAATTTATCCTAGTATTTTATTTATATGAATAATTATAAATTTCATAAAAATGACTTTATAACAATTTCATAGCTTAATATTGCTATTTATATTAAGCAAATAGCCATATTTACATTTTTTGAGTTACAATTGCAATGACTTTGCAATTACGGCCCATGCATGCATTATTATATTATTTTACCAGAAAATGGCTTGTTGTATTTTTAAAATATTGAGTAATTATTTTAAAATATTTCTATGCATGAAAATTATTTTTATAATCTATTAATTATTTTTATCAATTATTTGGGTATTTAACAAATAGCCTCTTGTATTTCAGACCTAACCCCTTTAAATACCAGCCCAAACTCATTTAATATTAACCCAAAACCAGCCCAAACCATTTTAAGCCCAATCTGTATACACCCGACCCAATAACCCCATTTAATAGTGATCGTTGATCTTTTTGATCAACGGTCAGTGATTAAACTTGCCTTATTAATCCCTAACCAACCCTAACCCTTCCCATTCCTCTCATTTCGCCGTCACCCGTTCCCTTACCCCTCCAATTCTCTCTCAACTCACTCTAACCTTAATCGCTGTCATCCGCAAGAACCTCACTTCTACGATGTTTCCGTGCATTCTCCGACCACTACTGGTCTCCTATACTCCTTGGCTCTTTGATTTTATGGGTCCTTAGAAGAATCTCATGGAGATTCAACCTTGTTCTTGCCTAAAAGTTGTTTACTGGCCTGTCTCAGGTCACTTTCGTTTGTGAGTATTGATTTTCTCTTGCTTTTAGTATGACCCATGTGTTTTGACCGATTCTCCTCATCTTTGTTATTCTCTGAAAACCCTAGTTTCACTACTGTTCGATTCTTCTTAGATCTTTATAGATCTGAGGTGATTCAAGTATTATTAGGGGTTTAAAAATCTTTTGTTTTAATTAACTATTTCGATTTTAGTCACTCTTTCTAAAACTAGTGTTCATCCCAGACATTTCTTCAACGATTTTCTAGGTTCTCAGTGTTTAATTAATTGTTTCTTCACAATCTTGACTAATTTTCGCATGTATGCTCAAACCCTAGACGATTCTGTGTGATATACTTATTTCTTCAATTTTGTTTCAATATTTATGTTATGTCTGTGAACCAGTCGTATTAATTTATTTCATTTTTTGAGACATAAATGTTTTCCCTGTTAAACCCAGTATTCTTTGTGATTTTTTGCCCTAATTGATCTCTATTGATGATTCGAACTAGCTTTTCTTATTAAATCCAGTATTTATGTGAGATTTTATTTAATTGATTTCTATTTAGGAAATCTGAATAACTCTTTCCTATAAAATCAGTATTCGTTGAAGATTTTACTGATTGATTCGTATTAAATGTCCTGTTAAAATCAATGTGTGTTGAAATCTTATTTATTTCTTTATTTGTGACCTTAATTGATCATACTTACCTTAATTAGTTATCAATATGGTTTTGAAATTTCTACTGACTCCATACATGGAATGTTTCTGAGTCCCTACCTTAATTGGACCCCCTGTTGTGAATGTTAATTGACTCCCCCCACCCCCCACCAAATTAAGGGGTCTATTCCGGACTCCTCTATGGGAATTGATTCAGTGGCTGATTAATTGCTCCTAATTGATGGAACTGTGATTCTTTTACCTTATTTTGATTCACCCCTTAAGTGCTATATATACAATCTTCTTCTTCCTCTCAAAGACACGGACAATAGTTCACACACATAGACACAAACTATCTATCATCTCTTTTTCTGCTACTTGTGCTCATTGCTTGCCTAGCCGGCTGAAAGCCAAGGATAGACTGTGGAACCCTACCTACTTTACTTTCTGCTTTGCTTCCTTAATTGTTATGTTCTATCTCTAATGTCATTATGAAGTTTCAATACTATAGGATTATCTGTTGCTCTATGTCTGTTAAAGCTATGTCTATTTTGCACTAATTTAATTACTTATGTACGCAGTTCTTTCCTGTTTACTGCTTTGATCAGCATGTTTAAATTCATTCTTCATGTCTATTACTTTAATCAGCATACTATTCCTTCTTAATTTTCCAGTCTATTTATTGCTTTAAACCAATACGTCTACTTTTATATTTAGTGCCCTATCTCTTCTGTCCACTAAATTTGTAGAACCAATATTGTGTAGCCAAAACCTTTGTCCTTAGCATGACCACCTCAACACTTAGTCTCTATGTTGTAATGTATGTTGTTTCTAGTTAACACAATTACTTAACACTAACTGTGACTGGTAGACTTGTGTATTTCTGTCAAAGGATTCTAGATCAATAGTCTATGTGCTAATGAATGCTATGAAGTTGTTTGTTGAACGTCAATCAATCTTTGTCTATTCCATGTCTTTGTTGCTCCATGTATCATGTCTTGTGTTTCTAACTCCTGTGTGCCCAACCCCTGATCCCTATTTGTACAATTACTTGTCCTCACCTAGAATTGATTAATAAACCAAGATGAATCAGGGCAATGCTAAGCTTTGTGATTGTGCTGTTGTTTATTGAACCACTTTTCTCAAAAGGTTTTCACTCTTAATATGTTTTTCCAAAACTATGTCCACTCATGAAATAGCTTTTTTCACTCCTAAGTGTTTTACTCCTAAACTGTTTTTTTTTTCAAAAGTTATTTCAACAATGTCAAGCACTCTCACTCCTACTCTTACATTACTTAAGATTCTGCCCCTCCAGTGTGTGTACTGCATAGGAATCCGTGAGATTCCTCCGCACTCTGGAACATTAGGGTTGGCCCTTCCACACTGCACATAACCACTTCTCTATTTGAAGGATCTTGGTGTGAGAATTTCCCATGGTCCGTGAGTCCCTTGGGAACTTTGACGCACTAGGATATCCATTGGACACTATGAGATTGTGGCATCTTGGACTGTTTGAAGGCCTGGTATTTCCAAGTTTACTTTGGGCCTCTATTCAGGCTCCCTATAGCATAGCTTTTGTTTATTCTATAATTCATTTGTTTATGGTCTGTAATAACAATCCTTGTAAACATATATTGGGAATTAGTGAAAAGGGAGAGCTTATTATATGATTTTCGTGGGGAAACTGGGAAGAAATCATGTCCTTAGGTTTATTATTACTATCTGCTTGCATTAGAGATCATTTGCTCCGGACTATTTGCCTGCATTAGAGACCATGCTCATAGGATTGTTCGGCATATTAGAAAACATGTTGTAGGCTCATTATGTCATGAAATTATGCTTCTGTATAACCATGTCCACTAAGAAATCCTGTCACTAAGCTATTACTATAATTCTTCCTAATAAACACATGCATTCTCTTATGTGCATTAGAAACCATCCTTTAGAATTATTATTGCATTCGCTTTAAAACCACGCTTACATCTCATAAATCAGTAACTATTCTGTCTATAAGAGTAAAGGAAATCCCAACACTTAGATACCATGTTATAGAGAAAAATGTATAAAATCAGTTTCGTAATTTTTCATCACCTAGAAAAGCATGTTTATAGGACATAATAAATTAAAAACTATTCGTTCTAAATCGATTGTTAGAATTCTGATTACATTTACACAACATGTTTATAGGGTGTCTCAAATCTACACCTAGGCAAGTATGTATGTAATTAAAATCCTACAAAACTGGTAAAGTTGTGCTCTGTTATTTGTAAACTGCCCAGATTCAACAAGTCTTAAAATCAGTAGGCAAACTGATTAGGTCTATATTGCCTCGCCTTAACATAATGCATACATTCTTCTTGTCATGACCACTTATATATCCTGCTCTAGGACCTTTCTAAAACATCGGAATTCTTGTTGTTTGAGACGTGATGATTGTTTGCTTATTTGTAGAGGTAAACATGAGCCCTTAATTGTTCTTTTACTTGACAGTCTTACATGTTCTTTAATGTCGCTTAGAAGTTTTCCTTTAAATACCTTAGGAGAGTCTAGAACTACCTAAATTAAGGGTCCTAAACACCTCCAGGGCCATAAGGAAGGGACGGGTAATGCACGCATAGAGTTCGTTTAATCAATAACCGCTTACATAGCCACTAAGGGGAGGGTAATTGGGTAGTAAAGTATATGATTACTTGTGCGTTAATGTCACGTGTAACCCCTCTAGTTGAGGAAGGTTTACCGAATATTTCATAGATGCTATCCTAAAGGCTAATAAACCTAGGACTTCCCTTATTCTTTTAATACATATGTGTGCTTAGACTGCTTCATTTGCTCAATGACTAATTCAAAAAATAAGTTTGGCTGGGACCCACCTTTGTGGACCTCGAGGGGTGCCTAACACCTTCCCCTCAAGGTAATTTCAATCCCTTACCCATTCTCTGGTAACTCGAACTGGTTTATATGAGTTATTTACAATAGGTTCCCTAACGCACCTTAAACACGTTAGGTTGAGACTCTTCAACTTCTACACCCCTTTCCCAAAAGGAACTGAGTTGTCCCAAAGAATGTCGAAACCCTAACTTCTGCTGCGAAGGGTAAAAAAGGGGGTGCGACAGCATGGTGACTCTAGGTTTTTACCAAAACCAATTTGCTTTGTGAATTAGTCTAAACATGCTTTACTCAGTTGATACATGTGCACCCCTTCCCTTTCCCTCTATGTGAACTTAACTGTTTATCTTTAAGTATTTATTCCCTCAATGCAAAACTGACTTGTTTCTTTGTTTTCCTTCTTAACGTCTTTCAATTATAAATATTGTATTTATCGCTTTTCTAAACGTGCAAATACATGACAACATGCTTTTTACTGCTGCATAAATTATGCTCGACATTATATTCCACTCGTGCCTAAACAATCCTATAGCAACGCTTGATGAGTGGTTGCGCTCTTACAATATATCACCCTTTAAATTCGGAAAGCCTTATTTGCGGTAAAACTAGTCGATCAGCGGTGCAATCGACGGTTCCGCGCCTTTCCCCCTCAAGTTGTCCGCTTGAGGGAATCGGTCTAGAATCCTATAGTAACCTTACTCTTACAATAATTGTGCATGCGGTCAAAACATAGATGGGTTAATATGTTGTCTGCATAATAACCCACTAAGACGAGGCTTGTCCAAAATTCCATCGGGGTTTCTATAATCCCAACGGACGCAACCACGTTTTGTGCATTAATTTGGAGAAGTAAATGCCAATATGCTAATCATGAATGTATAAATAGTCTAATCAGGTGGGGAAAAAGGGCCTAACCTTTTGTTTTGCATAAAATGAGGAACGAGGTCCCCAGATTTGGCATGGTGAGCAACATACCACC
Organism: Nicotiana undulata; assembly: GCA_005239495.1. Taxonomy (NCBI): domain Eukaryota; kingdom Viridiplantae; phylum Streptophyta; class Magnoliopsida; order Solanales; family Solanaceae; genus Nicotiana; species Nicotiana undulata. The sequence continues at coordinate 22,532 of ML282381.1, read as the reverse complement.
ACCGCTACTAGACTGGTGGGAGGATCTTTCCTTAAGTGAGAAGAAACATGTGAGCAAATACTTGGGAAATATACCTTCCATGTTAGACGTTCAACCAAACAACATGATGATTAAAGTTGCAACCTTATTCTGGGACAATGAGAGGGCCGTGTTTTGTTTTGGAAGTATAGAAATGACCAATCCTGGAAAAATTGGGGGATTTGCCGGACTGCCTTGGGACAACTCTAGGCTATTTGTACCAGAGAACCACACTGGTATGTGGTTCCTAAAGATGATGGGTTTAAAGAAAAATGCTGACTTGGAATGCCTGAAGAAATCCTATATACCCTTCAATTATCTGTATGAGAGGTACGGTCATAGCAAGTCTTACCGTATGTTTCATGATGAGTTTTCCATCACTTCTCTAGGTCACATTCATCGCAGAGTTTTTGTATTCATTGTAAGCTTCTTGGGTCTGATAGTGGTCCCAATGAAAAGAGAAAGAATCCACACTAAACTGGCTATGGTCGCTAAGACTTTAATGGAGGGAATCGAGGGACAGAGATACAAAATAGTCCCTAGATCATAGCTGACATCTATCGGGCTCTGGACCGCTGCCAAAAAGGGTTTAAGCATTTTGAGGGTTGTAATATGCTGCTACAACTGTGGTTATTGAAGCATCTTCAAAAGGGTCAGTATCACCAGAAATTTTCGCGAAGGGCTTGGAACGATCATATTTCCTTCCATCACCCTAAGCGAATGACTTACATTCTGGGCAGGTTTGCTCAATCGGAAAGTGCCAAAGAATGGGTCGAGTTATTCGACAATTTGACTGAAGAGCATGTACAGTGGATGTTTGAATTGTTCCCCATTGACGAATTCATCATCAGGTCTAGGGAGGCTCCTCACTTAGCGTTGATTGGGTTGCGGGGAATACTCCCTTATGTTCTCATCAGGGTTATGAGGCAAGCAGGCAGGAAACAAGTCATACCACGGGTTGCAAAGATGAGCCATTTCAGGGCAGACTTTCAAGACGACGACATCCCTTACAAGTGCGAAGCTCAACATATGGGCACTGCAAGATCATTGTATAAAGAACACCATTGAGCAAGACAGGTATCACGCCGGGTGTGCACCCTTCTACCCGGCATGGTTAGAAGACAACCTAGATTGGACGGTGAAGCCGGGAACCGGTCGGGGAAACATGATCATAGATGAAGATGCCGAGTCCCAAGTCAAATATAAAGGATTGCGCAAGAGGGTTCATGACTCCGAAACTGAACATCGGAAGATACACGAGGCAAATATGAGGCTGATCGATGAGTGGAAGGAAATGCCTATCACCTCCAATAGAAGGTTAGAATATCTGGAGCAAGGTTTGGTGGAGCTGGAAGGTAAAATCATAAAGAGGATTGACAACAACCAAAATGCTGAAGGAAACAAAGGAAGGCATTTGGCTAGAGCCTACCTGCTGCTGGGTCTGCGCGTTCTAGGAAACCTGGTTGATGGAGTTAGAAATATCAAGTCCGGGGAAGGTCCTTCTAGGACAAAGTATACTAGATTTATTTGCTTTGTTAATGTAATAAGGCTAAGTGCCAATAGTGACTTGTTTTATTATCTTAGTGTCGCTTTGGGATTCGTCTATTTTTATATTAATGAAATGATGTATTTATTGGCATCTAAGTTCTCCAAATCAATTTGTCGCTAGGCCTACCTCGAGCACAATGAGGCAAAAATTAGGGCGCGAGTTTACCTTTCTATAATATGTGTTTAAATATTGCAAATACTATTTTCAGAACCCTTACTAACTTTGCTACCTTTTGTTTTTCTGTCTTTCTTTTTTGATTATTCTCATTCCCCAAAGGTTAGTTCGTGCATACTGGCGTCATCAGCTTATCACACAAGATCCAAGGGCCCTCCACCTTTTCCATCAAAAGGCAAAGGAAAAGCAAAGATGGAAGATCTGAACAACACCAGAAAAGAAAACACCACACACGTTGAACATGCAGAGGCTTCTGATGGTCGGGGTACTAAGGCCCCAAATGATGCAGTTTCACGGATTGAACAGAAAATACTGGAACTCTAGGGTGAGCTCGAGCATGTCCGGAATGTAGCAAACCTATCCTTCTCGCTCAGTTTCCTAGACATCAGTCATCCAAACACCTAGAATGTCGCACCACCTCAAAACACACCCAACAAGTGCCCACAAAATCCTCCTGCACCTCACCATTATACAACCCAACAACAAATCAAACAATCCCACTACAGTACCAGCAAAACACCTACCATCCCAATAAAATACTCCACCAGTCATTACCAAACCTCAGAACTCCACCAATGATCATCACTATACCCAAACTCTCGGTCACCAAAATAATCCCATATATGTGGATACCTTACCTCACTCCACTCAACCCATATCCTATGCACCGAAATCTGCTGAGAAGGACATGCTCATTAAGAACCTGGCAGAGGTACTCAAGAAGTTGACCAGTCGTGTTCAAGGCGTAGAAGGAGGCAAAGGGATAGAAAGTTTTAACTACGAAGACCTATGCATACAACCGGATGTAGAACTGCTGGAGGGTTACAAACCTCCCAAGTTCGAAATGTTTGACGGGACAGGTGATCCTAGGGTACATCTAAGGACCTATTGTGACAAGCTTGTCGGGGTCGAAAAGGACGAAAGGATCCGGATGAAGCTTTTTATGAGGAGTCTTACGGGAGACGCCTTGTCTTGGTACATCAGCCAGGATCCTACGAAATGGGCCGACTGGGTGAGTATGGCGTCGGATTTTATGGACAAATTCAGGTTCAACATGCTACTCGTTGGAGGTCAAAAGCAGCCAAAGTCAGGCCGACACTTAACGAGGAACAAATGAACAAATTCTTTGTCAGAGCCCATGACACGCAGTACTATGAAAGGTTAATGGTTATTGAAAATCATAAGTTCTCTAATATCATCAAACTCGGGGAAAGGATCGAAGAGGGCATCAAAAGCGGGATAGTGACAAACTTTGAGGCATTGCATGCCACTAATAAAGCATTATAGTTAGGGGGTATATCGAAGAAGAAGGATTGAGAACAGTGATGGTCGCCCAAGGACCCAAAACTCCACTTATATATCAAATCTCCCCACTCACATACTAAGCACCTCCACCCACATATAAACCATCACCTCCACCCACATATCAACCATCACCTCCCAGATATTCCCAACCAGCCACTGCTTATTAAACCTATGACTCCCAACCATCTCATTTTCAATCACCTCTCACTCGTCAAAACTACCCAAGACCTCAACCTAACTTTGATCGCAGACCACCAAAACAGTACACTGCAATTGCTGGACCCATTGACCAGTGTATGAAAGGTTGAAGGTTGCTGGTTATGGCACTCCCATTCCTGTTGTGGCAATGGAGAACTCATACCAATGGGTCAACCTAAATAAGTCATGTGCATATAATTCTGGCATGAAAGGTCACACTATTGACGAGTGTCGCACATTGAAAGATAAGATCCATACATTGATTGATAATAATGCCATCCAGGTGAAGTATGATGCACCCAACGTCCGCAACAATCCCCTTCCTTGATCATAGGGGTGACGGTATCAATGTGATAGAAACATATGAGGAATGGGATCCGGAGGGATCAATTGGACTTATCAAAGAGGGTGACGATCCAAAGAAACTTGCCATCACACTCAACCTTATCATAATGCAGATACAACCGCAAGTGGAGGTCGAGGTAACTACATCACTCCCATTTGAAGTTGAGGTAGCATCGCCTGCAGCTGCACTTACTCCATTCGAGGTGGAAGTAGCCGAACAATTTAGAGTAACAGTATCAACCACATTGGCTTTTGACACCAAGGTTGTACCATGGGATAATTTGGCGGAAGCTAGAAGAAAAAGAAAGACAAAAACGGAAGAATCTGGTGTTGCGCAAGGGATGACTAGGACTGGAAGAGTCTATACACCGGAGTATTTGGGAGAATCTAGCAAGAAGGCCTCTAACAGACAACCCAATATTGAAACAAGCCTAGATGACCTCTGGAGGAAAGTGCAAGCAAAGGAGTATTCGGTCATCGATCATCTCAATAAGACTCCTGCTCAGATATTTATCCTATCGCTGCTACAGAACTCAGAAGTACACAGGAATGCTCTCCTAAAGGTGTTGAGTGAAGCGTACGTACCTAACAACATCACCGACGAAGAAATGGCTAATATGGTGGGGCAGGTGCTAGAGAGTCACAAAATAAATTTCCACGAGGACGAGCTGCCATATGAGGGTTTGAATCACAACAGGGCACTGCATATCACAGTGCAATGTGAAGACAATTTTATTGCTAGGGTTCTGATCAATGGGGGATCCAGTCTCAATATTTGCCCATTGACAATACTGAAGAGGTTGGGCAAAATCTTGTACGAGATACGAGAAGTGACTATGAACGTGAAGGCATTTGACAGGTCTCAGAGAGCTACCATGGGGGAACTTAATCTTTGTCTACAAATGAAGCCTACATGGTTTGAAGTCGAGTTTCATGTGCTGGACATATCTGAATCTTACAATCTTTTATTGGGACGACCATGGATACATGCCACTAGAGTTGTGGCATCAACTTTGCATCAGGCAATGAAGTTCGAGTGGAACCATCAAGAAGGGATTATCCATGGAGATGAGAGCAATCCCATTTACACCCGTCAGACCATCCCGGTTGTTGAGAATAGAATAAGGCTTGGTGGAGAACCTTATCATCATATCGAGCGAGTCAACGCGATCGACAAAGATAAGTGATGGGATAGCATGATAGCAAGCATGATGAACTGGAGAGGGTATGAGCCTCACAGAGGTCTTGGTAAAAATCTTCAGGGCATCACCAAACCAATACAACCAAAGCGCCATGGTACCACTTTTGACCTGGGATACAGATATATCTGGCAAGAGTATAGAAATTGGTCACCATCGTGGCGTTGTCCGTACTATCCACTTGAGCAGCGTATACCGCACCTGAGTTAGACTTTCTAACGGACCGACATTATATGGGGATCAAAAAAGGAAGAAGCATTGACCGCCTTGAGGAACCTGTTCCTAGGGGATGATGATATGGACTGCTATGTTATTTATGAGGAGGAGGAAGAGGAAGGCCCTACCATCCGAGCTGTGGAGAGAGGATCATTCCTCAAGAATTGGACCGTCAGACCATCCAGAGCCTGACGAGTCCCGGGGTAGCAAGGCTGAAAAATATTATTCTATTTTCTAAATGATGATTTCCCTTTTTGCACTTTGTTTTAACTAATATTTCCAATATTCTAAAACGATGTTTTAATTATTGAAAATCGCATTTGTTTGACTCTTTCAATCGAACGAGTATGAGGACATCTTTGCATGGTGATACGATGATATGACCGGGTTGAGCATGTCTATCATGGCTCATAAGTTGCCCACAAACCCGATGTGTCCGCCAGTGAAGCAGAAACTGAGGAAATTCAAACCTGATATAAGTCTGAAAATCAAGGAGGAGGTTACTAAGCAAATGAAAGACAAGGTCCTCAGGGTGGTTGAATACCCAATTTGGTTAGCCAACATCGTGCCAGTTCCGAAGAAGGACGGGAAGGTCAGAGTCTGCATCGATTGTTGGGATCTCAACAGAGCCAGCCCAAAAGATGATTTCCCACTTCCAAACATACACATCTTAATCGACAATTGTTCCAAGCATGAACTCTAGTAATACGTAGATTGTTTCGCCGCTACCATTAAAATTGGATTTACGAAGAGGATGCGGAGAAAACGGCTTTCATTACACCATAGGGAGTGTACTGTTATAAGATGATGCTATTTGGCCTAAAGAATGTTGGGGCCACCTATATGAGGGCTACAACTACCATCTTTCATGACATGATACATAAGGAGATCGAGGTATACGTGGACGACGTCATCATCAATTACAAGAAAGCAGCGGATCATATAGAAGATTTGAGGAAGTTCTTCGACAGACAACATAAGTACAACCTGAAATTAAACCCTGCAAAATGTGCATTCGGGGTTCCTGCCGGAAAATTACGTGGGTTCATTGTCAGCCGCCGAGGGATAGAATTGGACTCGTCAAAGGTCAAATACATCCAGGAGCTGCCACCGCCAAAGAATAAGAAGGATGTAATGAGTTTTCTAGGGCGGCTAAACTCCATCAGCCACTTCATAGCTCAGTCCATAGTTATATGTGAGCTAATTTTCAAGATGTTAAAGAAGGATGTTGTGACTAGTTGGACTGAAGATTGTGAAAAGGCTTTCGACAAGATCAAGGAGTACTTAACAACACCACCAGTCTTGGTCCCACCAGAGCCAGGTAGACCATTGCTACTCTACCTTGCAGTATTAGATGGAGCTTTTGGCTGCGTTCTAAGGAAGCACGACAAGACAGAAAGAAAAGAACAGGCTATCTATTACCTGAGTAAGAAGTTCACTCCATATGAAGCGCGGTACTCTCTGCTGGAACGTACTTGTTGTGCTCTAACCTGTATAGCTCAGAAGTTGAGGCACTACTTCTGTGCTTACACAACATACCTCATATCAAGGATGGATCCTTGGAAGTATATCTTTCAGAAACACCCATGCCCACCGGCAAGCTAGCTAAGTGGCAGATCCTGTTAAGTGTGTTCGACATTGTCTATGTGACTCAAAAAGCAGTCAAGGGACAGGAACTGGCACATCATCTTGCTGAAAACCCTGTGGAAGGAGAATACGAACCCCTGAAACTGTATTTTCCTGATGAAGAGGTATTATTCATAGGAGGAGACATTGCTGAGGCTTACGACGGTTGGATGATGTTCTTTGACGGAGCGATAAATTTCAAAGGAGTCCACATTGGAGTTGTATTGATATCCTGATAAGGATCCATAGCCAGCCAGCATATTTTGCCCATGTTGAAGAAGAAACAGACGGGAACCCTCGATTCCATTATCTCAAAGAATATTTAGTAAAAGGATAATACCCAGAGCATGCAAATCATACTCAGAAACGTATGCTTCAGAGGTTGTCCAACAATTTCTTCCACAGTGGAGGAACCCTGTACAGAAGAAATCCTAATTTGGGATTACTAAGGTGTGTCGACGCAAAAGAAGCTTCTAAACTACTTGAGGAGATACATGCTGGGACATGCGGCCCGCGCATGAATGGATTTGTCTTGGCCAAGAAGATACTTAGGGCCGGTTATTTCTGGATGACCATGGAGACAGATTGCATCCAGTATGTCCGAAAATGCTACCAATGTCAAGTACATCCCGATATGATAAAAGTGCTGCCAAATGAGCTCAATGCAACAAGCTCACCTTGGCCATTCGCCGTCTGAGGAATGGATGTCATTGGTCCAATAGAGCCCAGCGCCTCAAATGGGCACCGATTCATCTTGGTAGCAATTGATTACTTCACCAAATGGGTCGAAGTAGCATCTTACAAGGAAGTGACTAAGAAAGTTGTGGCAGATTTTGTGCGCGACCGGATTATTTGTCGGTTCGGAGTTCCGGAGTCAGTCATCACCGACAATGACGCAAATCTCAACAGTGATTTGATGAAGACCATGTGTGAGTGTTGATACCCAATTTTTCCCAAAAATATTTTAAATTGCGTATATATATCTTCAAAATCATGCGTTATTAGCAATATGTATTTTCCTATATTTTTATTAATCAATCCGGCATTTTATTTTCAGTAAATAATTACAAATTGCATCACAAATGATTTGAAAAGCATTTATTGATTTAATTTATTGTTTACGGTCCTATTAAGACCAAATTATTTCACAATTATCCAAGTTGGCATCTTTTGGCTATAATTGCAATAACTTTGCAATTATAGCCCAAGTATATAATTTTATACTATTTCTTACCAGAAATTAGCCATTTATATTTTTAAATATTAAATAATTATGTTAAACTATTTTCTATGCATAAAATTCATTTTTTTTAACAATTATTAACTATTTTGTAAATTGTTTCAATTAATTCAAATTGGGCATTTAACAAATAGCCTATTATTATTTCAATTCTAGCCTAATTGAACCAGGCCCAAACCTGATTGAATTAACCCAAATACCAGGCCCAATCCACTTAAATCCACCCGACCCAATTCCCCTTTTAATTTGGACCGTTGATCATTTCTGATCAACGGACCAGATTCATTCTTATCTAAATTAATCCTAAAGACTACCCCCAAACCTCATTCCCTTTATCTCATTTCTCTCATTACACTCCGCCGTTACACTCTCCTCTCATGTCTCAAGCTCTCTTTGCTAAACCTAAGCTCACACTCATCGGCCGTCGACTCGCCGGTAATTATGGTGGTTCCACCACCATATCTAGTCTCCATGGCTCCCTCACACGCTGAATATTGCTACCCTAAGGTCCTCAAGAGAACCAGAGGCGGTTCAACTCACACCCATGGCCTCTCATGCCGTTCTCAGACCATTCTTAGCCGTTCGAGTAAGATCCTTCTATCTCCGGCTAAAGCCCATGGTTTCTAAGCCTGGTTCTCCCATCTATGTGTTATCTCTCTCTAAAACCCTAACTTTAGCTCTTGACTTCTCAGATCTGTAACAGATCTGAGTCTATTCAAGTTATCTTTACTGTTTTCTTAAAGAATTTTCCGATTTTTCTAAAACGTCTCTTCGTCTTCAATCTAGGGTTTCTTAACCCCTTTTCAAAAAATGATTCTTCTTCTGATTTTCCATGTTATTCTATAATTTCTACTATGTTTGAAAGATTTACTTAGGTTTTCATTTTTACTTGATTTATTACATTAAAAGCCCTAATTTTGAGACTGTCTTTGATAATATGTTCATTTAAACTACATGTATGCTTGTTTCTCATGAACATTCTGTGCTTTTGTAATTTTTACCTTATTAGGGTTTCTGAATTTTCCTATTCTTTCCTATTACGTGTTTATTCCGCTTATTTTCAGAAATTTGTGTTACTCAGTGCTATGTCCTAGTTTGAATCCCTGATTTATGTGATTCTTTTACCCTAATTTGCCTATTCTTGCCTATATTATGTTTACTCTGTTCATTTGTGGTACTTTCCATTAGTTAAATATCGTCTTCTACTGGAATCCCTGATTCCCTATGATTGATATCCTCTATTCTCTATTTAATTCAACCTCTAAAATATTTTTTTACCTTATTCTAAGGTCGATTATGCTGTCAAACTAATTCTTAAGCATTTTCCTTAATTAGATTTCGTGAACCTAGCCTCTATTACATGTTTTATACTTGTGCCATGCTGAAACTATTTCCTTATGTGTTATATTCAACTTTATATGATTTCCTTCCTTATTTATTATCTGCCTATTGCCGTTTGAAGTTAACTCTTTCAATTAAGGGAGTATCTATGCTGATTTTATACTAATTGATACCTAGTTCCATAATTACTGCTTGACTTTGATTCTTACCTTATTCTACCTAGTTTCAAACTACTATATATATATACTCTCCCATTAACACAGGACACGGGCACATTAGTTCAAAAAACTCTCTCTCACAATCAAAATCTCTTCTGCTTTCTTTCTTTGGTTACTTGCTATTGTTCTAAATTAGCCGGTTGTAAGCGAAGGCTGACTACTATATTCTCTTGCTCCCCACTTTGTGTTTACTATCTTCTTTACTGGTATGTTCTAATTTCAATTCAAGTTCCAAAAACAATATGTTTCTTTTACTACTTCAGTTCATCCTGTTTCTAGCATGTTTCTATCTATGGTTTTGTTGTGCAACCTTGATTTGGTTCTGTGTTCTTTGGGTGTTACTGCACCTGTTTGGCTCCATGTTTTACATGCTAATTGTTAATTGTCCAACTCTTATAAAAAGTTGTTTTAGTAAGCAACTCTCTCTTATTTTACAAAGTTATTTCAACTAAGTCTCTTTCAACACTATTTTCCTACTAAAAAATTTCAAAACTATGTCAAGCACTCTCACTCTATTCTTAGGTCCTTAAGTTCTGCCCCTCTAATGTGTGACTTCTTAGGGATCCCTATGAGGTCCCTCTGAATTCTGATGCATTAGAGTTGGCTCCTCCACACCGCACTTACTCAATTATGGTTGTGAAATCTGGGTGTGAGCACTGCCCAGGATCCCTCGAGGTCCTTAGGGAACTCTGACACAGCCGGAATAAGAAAGGCTATGAAACATCTAGGCATTGGAAGTTCTGGAAACCTGGACTTATTTTCAGGCTCCCTATAATGTAACTTCTTCTTTTTTTTTACATATGTAATTCATTCAATATTGGTTTGTAATAATCTTTGTAAACGACTATTGGGGATGGCTAGTGAAAAGGGGAGGGTAGATATATATGTTATCAATATCAAAGGGTAGAAACCATGCTTTAAGTTTACATTTCCTGTATGTGCATTAGAATCCATGTTTTAGGGCCAATGTATTTAAAGCATGTCATGCATTAGATACCATGCTCTTAGGTTTCACGTATATTGTTTCAGCATCTCGTTTTGACATTCTTACTATCACTTAAAAATCTTGTTTCTAGGCTAATAAATAGCATTAACATAAACTGTTACTTCTGCACATTTTTGAAATCATGCATAACAATGCTATAACTTTCTATGCATTTAAAAGTCATGCTTTAGGAATTCTGCTTGTCCTGAAATCATGTTGTATATTTAGAAATCCTGCTTAGGAATTCTGCATATAAATTATTCTGCATTTTTATATGTGCATACTAGATACCCTGTTTAGGATATCGTTCATACTCGCTCAGTCACACCTACTTAAACTACTGATGCATGAAAAGGACATAAAGCGGTCTCATGTTTGATTATCCTGTTAAGTAAAGCTAGTCATAATCCCTGTGTCTTTGCAACACTTAGAACAACATTCTCTTAGGTAAAAACGACTTTTGAATTATTAATAACTCTGGTGATTATTATGCATGATCCCACGCCTAGGCAAGCCTTAGGTAATCAACCTTCAAAAAAAATGGAAAACTATCTCTTGTTGTTTACTGCTTAATGCTTAACAGGCTTAAAATCAGTAGGCAAACTGATTAGAGCCCTGCTTCGGAAGTTATAAACCAAATATGCATATCTCTTGTGTCCTGATATTCACCTAGACATCATGTCTTAGGATCCTGTTTAATGATACTGCCCTTGTTTTTTATTGAGACGTGCTATTTACATGCAATATTTTTGGAGGTAAATCTGAGCCTCTTAATTGCTTCTTTTCTATTTTATCTGCTAAAGTCCTATTTGTTCTTTCCTGTCGCCTAATATTTTCTCCTTTTAACCGTAGGGGTCTGTCTAGAACTGCCCATAGGTAGAGGTCCTAAATTCCTCTGGGACCATTAAGAAGGGACGGGTAACAGCGCACATAGAGATCGTAAATAACACTCACTTAAATAAACGCTAAGGGGTGGGAAAGGGTAGATATGGATATGATGACCGGTGCGCTAATGCCACGTGTAGCCCCTCTTCTAAAGAGTGATTACCAGGCATTGTACCGATGTGATCCTATAGGATAAACAACTTAGGACCCCCCCCCCCC
>ML282381.1:0-10942 GCA_005239495.1 Nicotiana undulata | reverse complement strand
ATATATATATATATATATATGCATAGGCTATAAATCCTTTAAAGAATCTTCTACATGTGTTTAGACTTCAAATTCTTTAAACTTTAGCACATATGTGTTCTTAGACGGCGAACCTTTTCAAAACCCTTTATCTCTTCTACCTATATGTTTTCATTGCTTATGTGCTACTTGTCTCAAAATTCACAAAGTTGTTTCGCCGGGAACCACAGTTGTGGACTTTGAGGGGTGCCTAACACCTTCCCTTTAAAGTAATTTCAAGCCCTTAACCAATCTCTGGTTATTCAAATCTGTGTTGTAAATGACCCTTTAGTAGGTGCCCTAACGCACCTTAATTCGTTAGGTGGCGACTCTTCAATTCCTTTATATACCCCTTTCTCAAAAGGAAATGAGTTGTCCGAATAATGTCAAAAACCTTGACCGATCTGAAAGGAGAGGGGAAAAAGGGGGCGCGACAACATTGCGACACTGCTGGGGATCTTAGGCTTTTACCACTTTAAACTGTTTGTTAATTTGTACCTTTACTTCGTTAATATTTTCATCCCTTACACTTTTCCTTTATGTGCAATTAATTTTTTATTTCTTTCAAGTATTTAATCTTTCTCAAAAGCAAAATTGACATGTTTCCTTGTTTCCCTTTGTAATCACTTTTTAAATTACAACTGTTGTATTTACCGCTTTCATAACGTGCAAATACATGACTACATGCTTTTATTGCTTATTGTTGCATAACCATGCTCAACATCCTAATCCACTCGTGCCAATACAAATCCTATAACAACGCTTAATAAGTGGTTGCGCTCTTCCTATTTTATATCACCCCTAAATTCAGAAAGGCTTATTTGCGGTAAAACTAGTAGATCAGCGGTGCAGTCAAAAAATTTGTGTCTTCCCCCTTGAGTTGTCCGCTCAAGGGTACAACTCTAAAACCCCATAGAAACTATACTCTATTATATTGTACATGCATCATGGTCAAACCTAGTTGGGTTAATGTATTGTCTGCACGATAACCCTTTAAGATAGCATTGTCCAAAGTCCATCGGGTTTTCATAATCCCAACGGACATAATCACGTTTTGTGCATTAATTTGGAGAACTAAATGCTTGTATGCTAATCATAAATGTATAAATAGTCGAGTCTGACGGGGGTAAGGGCCTAACTATGTTTGTCTTGCAGAAATTTGAGGCACGAAGTCCCTAGATTCGACATGGTCAGCCACATCCCTCCAATGCTCCTGAGTTGGTGGGAGGATCTTCACTCAAGTGATAAGAAACATGTCAAGAAATACCTGGGTAACTTAGCGTTTTTCCTAGACATCCAACCCAACAACATGTTGATCGAGGCTGCCACCTTATTTTGGGATAATGAAAGAGCCGTGTTCCGTTTTGGGAACATTGAGATGACACCACTGCTAGAAGAAATAAGAGGATTAGCTGGGTTAGTCTGGGAAACCTCTAGGTTGATGATACCTGAAAACCGCACAGGTAAGGGCTTTCTGAAAATGATGGGTCTGAAAAAAAATGCTGAGTTGGAGTGTCTGAAACAGTTGTACATACCCTTCGAGTATTTATATGAAAGGTACGGTCACAAGAAATCATACCGTACCTATCACGACGAGTTTTCCATCACATCTCTGGGTCATATCCATTATAGGGTATTTGTATTCATTGTTTTCTTTCTGGGGTTAATTGTGTTTCCAACAACGAGGGAAAGGATTCAGACTAGGTTAGCCATGGTAACCAAGGCCTTGATGGAGGGGAGTGATGGTCAAGCCTTCAGCATTGTCCCGATGATCATATTAGAGATTTACCGAGCCTTAGAACGTTGTAAAAAAGGAGCTAAGCATTTCGAGGGTTGCAATTTGTTACTGCAATTGTGGCTCTTAGAACATCTCCAAAAGGTCCAATACCACCAAGAACTTACGCGAAGGGCTTGGATCGATCAGATTGCTTTTCATCACCCCAAGCGGATGACATATATTCCCGATAGGTTTGCTCAGCAAAAGACTGCCAAGGAGTGGGTAGAGTTCTTTGACAACCTAACTGAGGAGCAGGTCCAGTGGATGTTCGATTGGTTCCCGATGGACGAATTTATCTTCAGGTCCAGAGATGCACCACACCTAGTGTTAATTGGGTTGAGGGGGATATATCCTTACGTTCCTCTCAGAGTCATAAGAAAAGCAGGCAAAAATCAAGTTGTGCCAAGGGTCGACAAGATGAGCCATTTCAAAGCTGATTTCCAAGATGATGATATTCCCTACAAGTGCCAAGCCCAACACATGTGGAACTGTAAAATCATAATGGAGAAGAACACAATCGAGCCAGACAGGTACCACGTAGGATATCCACCCTTCTATCCGGTGTGGTTAGAAGATGACTTGGATGGACTAATCAGGCCAGGGATCAGTCAAGGCCACAGAATCATAGACGAGAGTGTCGAGGCTCAGCTCAAGTACAATCGGCTGCGCAAAAGGGTCCACGAGTCTAAGAACAAGAACCGAGAGATACATGAAACCAACAAAAGATTGATTGAGGAACGGAAAGACATGGCCATCCGTTCCAACAAGAAGCTGGAATACTTGGAGCGAGGCATAGTAGAGCTGGAAGGTAAAATCATCAAAAGGGTCGAAGACTGTCAGAAAGCTGAGGGAAACGAAGGAGGGAATCTGGACAAAGCATACCTACTGCTAGGACTGCGTGAGCTAGGGAACCTATTCGATGGGATCAAGGATGTCGAATTCGGGGAAGGTCCGTCTGGGACCAAGTAGGGTAGATTTTCCTTTTTGCTTTTATCAGTGTAATAAGGCAAATGGCCCTTAGTGACTTTATTTCCTGCTTATTATTTCATTGTAGTTTTGGATTCATCTATTTATATTAATGAAATGAGGCATTTTTGCATCTAAGTTCTCCAAATCAACTTGTCGCTAGGCCTACCTCGGGCACAACGAGGCTCCAAAATTAGGACACGCTTTTATATTCCAGCAATACGTGTTTAAATAGTGCAATATTTTTCATAACCCTCACTGACTTGGCTACCTTTTGTTTTGTTTTAGTTTTCTTTCTTTTGATTATTCCCCTCCCCAAAGGTTGGTTCGTGCATTCTGGCATCCTCATCATACTACACAAGATTCAGGGGGCCTCCGCCTTCCCCTCCTCCTAGTCCACCTAAGGGGAAAAGCAAAGGCGAAGGAAAAATGGAAGATTTGAGCAATATTAGGAAAGAAAAAACAATTCCAGTGGAACAAATAAAAGCTACTGAAAGTCAAGGTACTCAGGTTCAGAATGAGGCTATGACACAACTCGAGAAAAGGTTGTTGAAGCTGCAAGGAGAGCTTGATCTTGCCTAGAATTTGGCAAATCTATCCTTCTCACTCATTATTCCAGATGTCAATCATCCATACACCTAAAACCCCATACCTCCTAAGAACACACCAAACAAACAGAATCCTCCTCCACTAAAAAATCCGACTATTTTGCCACAATGCAACACTTGCCACACTCCGAGAAACACCCCACTGATCGTCCATGAACCACAAAACTCCACAAATGACCACCTCTATACCTAGGCTCCATTCCGTCATAACAACCCCATCTACGTGGAGACTCTACCTCACTCCACCCAACCCATTTCTTACACACCCGAATCTAGTGAGAAGGATATGATTACCAAGAATTTGGCTGAAGAACTTAAGAAACTGACAAGTCGAGTTCAAGGTGTTGAAGGAAGCAAGGGGGTTGAAGGGATGAACTATGAAGATCTATGCATACAACCCGATGTTGAACTACCCGAGGGTTACAAACCTCCTAAGTTTGAGATGTTCGACGGTACATGCGATCCTAGGGTCCATCTGAGGACCTATTGTGATAAATCGGTTTGAGTGGGAAGAGATGAAAAGATTCGCATGAAGTTATTCATGAGGAGCCTCACATGGGATGCTTTATCTTGGTACATCAGCCAAGACCCCAAGAAGTGGTCCAATTGGGTGAATATGGCATCAGACATCATGGACCGGTTCAGGTTCAATACGGAGAATGCTCCATATGTATTTTATATTCAGAATCTTAAGAAGAAGCCCACGGAAACTTTCCGCTAGTATGCTACTCGTTGGAGATCTGAAGCAGCTAAGGTCAGGCCTGAGCTAGATGAAAAAAAATGAACAAATTCTTTACCCGGGCACAAGACCCGCAGTATTATGAGCGGCTGATGGTGATTGAAAACCACAAATTCTCTAACATCATCAAGTTAGGTGAGAGAATTGATGAAGGGATTAAAAGCGGAATGGTCACCAATTTTGAAGAACTACAGGCCACGAACAAGGCCTTGCAGTCTGGTGGCATATCCAAGAAGAAAGATGCAGAAACGGTAATGGTTGCACCGGGACCCAAATCCCCGTTGGTAAACCGAACTTCTCCACTCACATACCAAACACCCCTACCAACATATCAGTCAGCACCTCCACCAACATATCAATCATCTCCACCACCTACCTATCAGCCTACTCCTCCCAGATATACCTAACCAGCTCTTGTTTTTCTTGCATACAAATCTCAACCATCTCACTTCCAGCCACCCCTTGTTCGCCAAAATTTGCCAAGACCTCGACCCAATTTTGACCGCAGGCCGCCCAAACAATACACTGTCATTGCTGAACCTATTGACCGACTATATGAAATATTAAAAGATGCTGGTTATGTCACTCATATCCCTGCTATAAACCCTGAGAATCCCTCTCAATGGGTTAATCCAAATAAAACCTATGCATACCATTCCGGCATGAAGGGACATACAATTGATGAATGCCGCTCACTGAAAAATAAGATTCAGTCTTTGATTGATAATAAGATCATTCAAGCAAAGGAAGATACTCCCAACATCCGCAACAATCCACTTCCAGACCATAGGGGTGGAGGCATCAACATGATCAGAATAGAAGAAGATTGGGACCCAGAGGGGTCAATCGGGCTGATCATAGAAGGTGATGATCCAATGAAGCCAGCAGTCACTCTTAATCCTATCATAGTCCAAATCCATCCATCCGGAGATGTTGAGGTAGCTACGTCAGTCCCATTCAAGTTTGAAGCAGCACCACCAGCAGATGCACATGTGCCGTTTGAGGTAAAAGTAACGCCACCTGCTAAGACACATGTTCCATTTGAAGTGAAAGTAGTTGCACCAATCACAGTGACGGTGTCAACCACGCCACCTTTCTACACCAATGTTATACCCTGGGATTACGTGGATGAGGCAAAAAGGAGAGGTAAAATCAAGATAGAAGAAGCCACTGCCGCACAGGGAATGACAAGGACCGGCAGGGTCTATACGCCTGAACATTCGGCAGAATCTAGCAAGCAGGCTTCCTGCATGCCTCCCATCATTGAGATAGGCCCATATGATCTTTGGAGGAAGGTGCAGGCTAAAGAATACTCAGTCATCGATCAGTTGAACAAAACCCCAGCCCAGATATCCATTCTGTCATTGCTGCAGAATTCATAGACGCACAGGAATGCTCTGATTAAAGTGCTGAACAAAACATATATGTAGAATAACATCACCTACTGGGAAATGGCCAATATGGTAGGTCAAGTGCTCGAGAGTCATAAGATCACTTTTGTGATGGCCCAAAAGGTCATCCTAAGAAATTCTAGCTAAATGTGTGTTCCGAGGCCTCGAAAGCCTCCATTAATCTCACCTCGATATGCGTGCACAGCCCGGGCGTGTAGCCGGGAAGTCTTTATATTGAAATTGGATGAAAAATAGAATTTATGATAATTAAATGAATAAAGTTGACTTTGGTCAACATTTTTGGTAAACGGATTCGGACCTGTGATGTGATGGTCCCGGAGGGCCGTTGGAGAATATGGGACTTGGGCGTATGCCCGGAATCGAATTCTGAGGTCCCAAGCCTGAGAAATGAATTTTTAAAGGAAATTGTTTTCTGGAAATAATAAAGGAATTTGAAAATGAATTATTAAGTGAAAACCATGTAACCGGGCCCGTATTAAGGTTCCGGAGCCCGGAACAGGTTTATTATATGTTATTTGTCTTATCTGTGAATTTTGGTCTGAAACGGACTTGAAACGACATGATTCAGATTAAAAATGGGAAATTTAGAAGTTTATGAAGTTTGACAAAATTCTAAGAGTTTTGAGGTTTGATGCGATGTTCTTGATGATATTTTGGTGATTGAAATGCTTGAATAAGTTCGTAGGATGTTTTGGGAGTCGTGTGTGTTTTTGGTGTTGAGCCCCGAGGGCTCGGGTGAGTTTTGGGTAGCTAACGGGGTGTGAAAACATGAAAAATCTAGTGTGATGTTGCAGGTTTCTGATGTCTGGTGTGATACACTTCGCGAACGCGGCCAAGGGCTCGCAAACGCGAAGGGTAAATGGTGTGGCTTGGGTTTTGTTCTACGCGAACGCAGGGGTACGGGAACGAACGCGGAGCTATGGGGGGAACTGCTCTACGCGAACGCGACGCCCCTCTCGCGAACACGTAGTATTATAGGATGGGTCTGAGGTCAGGTAGGTTGTTCTTCGCGAACGCGGAAGGTTAGGGAGTCAGACCTACGTGAACGCGGCCCTGGTTCCGCGAACGCATAAGTCCCAGCTGCCAACCCTTGGCGAACGCGGCCACTGGCCCGCGAACGCGAAGGGTAAATCCCTCCAGTGATTTAAATAACCCAAAAACAGAACCATTTCGGGATTTCTCCCATTTTTCACAACTCTTCTTCCTCTCCATCCCCCCTAGGCGAATTTTGAAGAACGTTTCCTCCATAAATCCATAGGTAAGTATTGGTAACATCATTTCCTCTTATTTTCATCAACTAATCACTAGAATCTAGGGCTAAAAACATGGAATCAAAGTAGGAATTAGGGATTTTAGGTAGAGTTGGGTTTTTGAGAATTTTGGGTGATTCAACCTCAATTTGGGGTCGAATCTTAAAACAAATTATATATTCTAACTCGTGGGGTTATGGGTGATCGGGTTTTGGTCCGAGCCTCGTGTTGGGACCAAGCGGGCCCGGGGTCAAATTTTGAAATCTTAGGAAGAATGCTTTGAAATAAATAATTAGGCTATGGGTTTGATTTATTGAGCCATTATTGATATACTTGGGTTGATTATGTCTAGATAATACGGTTCCGGAGTCGGATTCTAAAGGAAAGGCTGTGATTGAGGCTTGACTTGCATTTTCGGAGCCGAGGAAAGTGTTTGGCCTAAACTTAGCTTGAGGGATTAGGTATAGAGTCTTATTTGCTATGTGTAATTCATGTCCAACATATAAGCGTGGTGACGAGTGACAATATGTTGCGGTCAAGCATGCCCGTGAGTTAATTGTGATGAAACTTACTGTGTTCTTAATATTCTCCGCATTATGAGTAATTGGTGATCTAGAAGTGATGCCTTGATGTTGTTTCATGACGTGGGGAGTTATTGAGTTATTTGTTTAGTTGAGGCTTACACTGTTAAAATTGTATTTTTGATGCAAGGTTAGTTATAGCTGAGACCCTTGTCGGGCATTTGTTGAGTTTGTAATTGATGATTTCTCCTTGCCGGGATAGTAGAATTTTATTGAGTATTCCCATGCACTTGAGACTTCTTAATGTTGACTTTCACGTGATATTGTTCCTTTGTGTCATTATTTATGGCACGAGGGGACATGTCGTGCCGTGCCGATCGTTTAGTATTTATCGCACGAGGGGACATATCGTGTTGATCGTTTATTATTTGTCGCACGAGGGGACATGTCGTGCTGACTATTTGTTACTTATCACACGAGGGGACATGCCGTGTTGATCACTGATTATTATATATGCACGAGGGGACATTCCGTACCTAGTGTTATTATATACGCACGAGGGGACATTCCGTGCCGAGTGATTGTGAGGTTATGCACGAGGGGACATTTTGTGCCGAGTGTTATTATATACGCACGAGGGGACATTTCGTGCCGAGTGATTGTGAGGTTATGCACGAGGGGACATTTTGTGCCGAGTGTTATTATATACGCACGAGGGGACATTTCGTGCCGAGTGATTGTGAGGTTATGCACGAGGGGATATTCCGTGCCGAGTGTTGTTCATTATCTGTTTGAGAAGTTAAATTCATGTCTTTATCTTTGTTTTTCAATTATTACCCTGTTCAACCTTGCTAGCATTTTGTTGTCCCTTTTTCCCCCAGCATGTTCTCCCCGTATCTGTATTACCTGCTTATTTCCGTCAACATTTTTCCTGTTACTTATATAGAATTGCACAGCTACTTATATTGTTGTCGGTCCTAGCCTCGTCACTACTTCGTCGAGGATAGGCTCGACACTTACTCAGTGCATGGGGTCGGTTGTACTGATGCTACACCTGCACTTCTTTATGTTGTGCAGAATACGCCGCCAGACCCGGTGATCACTGACGGTCGGAGTATCTCATAAGTTCATACAGAAGACATTGAGGTAGACCCGCAAACGTTCGTGGGCCTTGGCGTCACCTTCTACTCTTCACTTTCAGCTCTGTCTTACTTTATATTTCAAAGACAGTCCTATGTACTTATTTTTAGACCTTTGTTTTTAGTAATCTCTTAGACAGTTCGTGAGTATGTGACACCAGTTCTGGGATTTGTATATGGGTTTTACTTCGAAATTGCTATGTTATTTTTGGTAATTTGTTAACCTTCATATTGTTGACCATCGATGCCTTATTTTCCTGTAATTTGTTAACTTTCTTGTTGTTCACTATAGCTGCCCTTGTCATCCTGTTCGTTTTAGTTGTTAATGAGTTTTATTTAGTTCAAACGTTGGCTTGTCTAGCGGGTTCAACGTTAGACGCAGTCATGGCTCGAAGGTGGGATTTCGGGTCGTGACAAGTTGGTATCAGATCCCTAGGTTGCTTAGGTCTCATAACTCATGAACAAACTTGGTAGAGTCTGAGGGATCGGTACGAAGACGTCTGTACTTATCCCCCAGAGGCTGCAGAGTTAGGAAAAACTTCACATCTTCCATTCTCTGTCGTGCTAGTTGAATTCTGAATACTAATTGAGTCTCTATTTTACACTCTCGCAGATGGCGAGAACGCGCGCTTCCTCATCGACCGACCAGCAGCCTGATCCTCCTATTGCAGCTCCTACGAGGGGCCGAGGCCGAGGCCGTGCTAGAGGCTGAGGCAGAGCTAGAGCAGCAGATCCAGTAGAGTACCCACAGGTAGACTTTGCCGGTAAGGTTCCTACTCCGACAGTCCCAGTTGGACCGGCTCAGGTCCCAGCGGGGTTCATTGCCACCCCAGTGCTTCAGGATGCTCTAGTCCGCTTAGTGGGACTCATGGAGAGTGTGGCTAAGGCCGGTCTCCTTCCTACTGCACCATCTGGATCTCAGGCTGGGGGAGGGACCCAGACTCTTGCTATTCATACGCCAGAGCAGTTTGCCACACAATTCCAGACTCCGGCACCTCAGACGGCCGGAGTAGTTCAGTCGGGTATTGTGGCACCAGTAGTTGAGGGAGCAGCCATGTCAGCAGACGCTCTGTGGAGGTTGGATAGGTTCACCAAGTTGTTCACTACTACATTTATTGGTACACCATCAGGATTATTTAGACAGTTGTATGAGGTTCTTCTGATCATGGTCATTGTGGAGTCCAATGGAGTAGATTTTGCTACATTTCATCTTGCTGGCACCACCAAGACTTGGTGGAGAGATTACTGCTTGACCAGACCAGTTGGGTCTGCACCTCTGACTTGGGGTCAGTTCTCCGAGTTGTTCTTGGGGAAGTTCCTTCCAGTTACTCAGAGAGAGGATCTTCGGAGGCAGTTTGAGCGTCTGCAGCAGGGCTCCATGTACGTCACTCAGTACGAGACCATGTTCATTACTCTGGCAAGGCATGCCATTATGATACTCCCCACTGATCAGGAGAGAGTTCGGAGATTTATTGAAGGTCTAGCTCAGCCCATCAGACTTCAGATGACCAGAGAGACGGGTACTGATATCTTCTTTCAGGATGCAGCCGATGTGGCCAGACGCATTGAGATGGTATTATCCCAAGGTGGTGGTCAGGGGTCTGACGAGAGACCTCGTTATTTTGGCCGTTTCAGTGGTGCCTCATCTGGAGGCAGAGATCCCTTTGGCAGAGGTCATCCTCCTAGGCCTTACCAGTCAGCACTCCAGGTATCCCGCAGTGCACCTTCAGCTCCCATCAATGCACCGCCGATTCAGAGCTATCAGAGTGGCCATTCTGGTCGACGGGGGACAGTTCCAAGGTCAGTATTCTCAACAGCCGAGGTCTTGCTTCACCTGCGGTGGTATGGGGTATATTTCCAGGTTTTTCCCCCGAGGTTTTGGTGGTTCTTAGTATCAGGGTTCCCGTGCCATGGTTCCTGCACTAGGTTCACCCCCGCCCCCTCAGCCAGCTAGGGGTGGGCGTGGTGTCAGAGGTGGGGTCAGACTCATAGAGGTGGAGGGTAGGCCACGAGGGGTAGAGGTCAGCCCGTAGCAGGTAGACCCAGAAATGTACAGGTTGGAGGGGCTCAGCCCCGGTGTTATGCTTTTCCTGCTCGTCCAGATGTTGAGGCTTCTGATGCAGTTATTACAGGTACGGTTTCAGTTTGCAGCCGAGAGGCTTCGGTGTTATTTGATCCGGGTTTTACATTCTCTTAGGCGATGTCGGTCTCCAATTGGATGGTTTGAGCCCGGGGAGGCAAGATTATTGGGTTCTGAGTTAGTCCAGGATGCCTTGCATAAGGTGAAGATTATTCAGGATAGGCTTCGTACAAATCAGTCCAGGCAAAAGAGTTATGCAGATCGTCGAGTTCGAGATTTGGCTTTCATGGTAGGAGACCAGGTGTTCCTTCGAGTGTCGCCTATGAAGGGCGTGATGAGGTTTAGAAAGAAGGGCACGTTGAGCCCTATGTACATTGGTCCATTTGAGATTTTAGATAAGTTAGGAGAGGTGGCCTACAGACTTGCCTTGCC
>MDKH01211549.1:0-33480 GCA_005239495.1 Nicotiana undulata | reverse complement strand
CAATGGAGGTGAAAAATGAAAGGAATGAAGGAAATCCCGTGTTTAAATGAAAATACACTGCCTAGCCTACAGGGGTTCCGCACCTGCGGTCTTGCGCCTGCGAGCTGGGGCTCGCACCTGCGGAGTTGGACGGGAAAGGCTGGGCCCGCACCTGCAGAGTTGGAGACCTCATCTGCGGTTCCGCTCCTGCGGAATTAAATCCGCACCTACGGAATTCCCGCACCTGCGAGGCTGGGACCGCAGGAGCGGTCCCGCACCTGCGGTCACACCAGATCAGGTGCACCAGCTGCAATTTCAGCTGGTTTTGGGCCTCGTGTGGTATCCGGGAGGCACCTGGGCCCACCCGAGCCCCTGACCAATTATACCAACAAGTCCTAAATCATAATACAGACTCGCTCGAGCCTTCAGAACACCCGAAACAACGCTAAATCTCAAAATCATCCCCCAAAGCCCCTGGGATCAAACTTAAGAATTTCTAAGTTCTTGAATTCGGTTCCAATGCGCCGAACCGACCTATACTACTCGGAATGACACCAAATTTTGCAGGCAAGTCATGAATGACATAACGGAACTATTCCCGGTCTCGGAATTCCGTTCGGACCTCGATAACATAAAATCACGTTCCAAACCAAATTTCAAACTTAAGGAAACTCTATTTCGCTATCTGGCGTCGAAACGCTCCCGGGTTATCCAAAACCCATTCCGTACATACGTACAAGTCCGAAATCATCATACGAAGCTACTGGAATCGTCGAAACTTGATTTCGATGTCGCTTACTCAAAATGTTGATCGAAGTCAAAACTTGGCTTTAAAAGCCAACCTTAAAGAACCAAGTGTTCCTATACTATTCCAAACACTTCCAAATCCCGAATCTCCCCTCCCCGCAAGTCACAAATCACGATAAGCCGCTACAGAAAGTCTTATTTAAGGGAACGAGGTCCGAATACGCAAAACGACCGGTCGGGTCGTTACAATATCGTCCCTGACACAGCCACATGTATCTATCCTCATTGAAAATATCATAATAGTCACCATTACCGCTCCGCCCCTATAGTATATCAATAGCCACATGTATCGCTCCGCCCTGACAATAACACAATAGCCACTTGTATCACTCCGCTCAGATAATATATCAATAGCCACCCACTCCGCCTAGACAATATATCAATATAAATCAATAGCCACCCATATCGCTCCGCAAAAAAATACCACCCTTATGCTCTGTACAACGACAATAAATCCCCACAACATGTCCACATATACCACAATATGGCCAAAATAACAATACCAATAGCAGAACAATATATACAAGAGTCTCCACAACAACACAATAAAACGGAAGAACAAACCCAACGATGAGAAATATAACATTAAATAACACTTCGATTAAATGCATAAAAAGAAACTCAACAATGAAAGATATAACAAGATATGAAAAATTCAATTAAATGCATAAAAGAAATCTAGGAGTCAACGCCAATCAATTTCCACATATAATCCCGGGTACACACTCGTTACCTCATGTACACTTCTTTCACATAGCACAAATAATGCAATTAGACAAACATCATACAGGGTAGTTTCTCCAACACAAAGTTAGGAAATATATTTACCTAAAAGAAGTTAAATCAATACTCTAAGAAGCCCTTCCCGTGTGAAACAATCTCCGGACGGCTCGAATCTAGCCAAAACAACTTAATATCATAAATAAAAGCTATAGAAAACAATTTCAGATTACAAAGCTTTGATCTTTAATGAAAACCAAAAAATCAACGCAAAAAGTCAACCACATGCTCGCACTTGGAACCCAACAAAACTAACAAAATCAGAATACCTATTCGGATACAAGTCCAACCATACCAAAATCATCCAATTCCAGCCTCAAATCGGCCTTCAAATCATCAATTTATATTTTGGGAATGTTTTACTGAAATTCTCAATTTCTCCAATTCAAATCCCAATTAAATGCTAAAAACAAGGATGGAATCATGAAATATAACCAAATCTGACTCAAGAATACTTATTTCAATCCAAATCGTGAAAATCCATTCTAGAGTCGCCCAAAACGGAGCTCTCTAACTCAAAGAGTGGTAAAATAACAAAAAAACCTCGGAATAGAGTACTTTATACATTCTGCCTAGTGGTTACATTTTTCCTCTACCTCTGTCCTGGACCCTAGCAACACCGGCTTTGGAGGCAACGTAACTGCATCTCGTGTCCTCACCATCTATAAGAGAATAAAAGAACAAAGGTTCAAACTCCGAAATCAATAAATCTGCACAATAGGAATGAAAGAAGTGAAGTTTCCTAATAGTTTTGTAGCCTCTCGAAGATAAGTACAGAAGTCTCTGTACCGATCCTCAAGACTCTACTAAACATGCTTATGACTCGTATCACCTATGAAACTAGAGCTCTAATACCAATTTGTCACGACCCAAAATTCTACTTTAAGGAACGTGATGGCACCTAGTCTCTAGGACAAAGTAAGCCTAGCACATGCTGAGAATATACAGAATTAACCAAGCTATTAATTAAAATAACATAGTTGAACCGAACAACAGTCATATAACCCCAAAACAGGTATACAGAGTCGTAAGCTCTACTAAGTTCACTAGAAATCTCTATATACAATATTGGTCTTTAATGAAGATAAACAGTAGTAATGAAAGACAATAGAAGGTGACTCTTGGGCCTGCAAACTCCATGGCAGGTATACATTAAAGTCTCCGCAACAAATCACAAGCAGCCAACTAATGTCTGGCACGCTCCGAGGTATCTGGATCCGCACAAAGATGTGCAGAAGCGTAGCATGAGTACGCCACAATCGATACTCAATAAGTATAAATACTAACCTCGGTGGAGTAGTGACGAGGTACAAGTTAAGACACCTACTAGACATAATAATCTTTGCGAAGAATTACTATAAAGCTAACAGAGGAACGGATATCAGCATAAAACTAAACATGGAAAGAATAACAATACCACTAGCAACGGAAGGTACAAGTAACAATTAGCAACAAGGAGTAAATAAGTGATAAAGCAGCAAAGTAATCAGAATATAGTTAAAGTACCTGTGCAAACAATCAGAGGCGGACCCAGGATTTGAGCGCAACAATGGCACCGCAATCTTTGACATAGATATGGCTGCTAATAACGATAAAATTTGGCGCACTAACTCCTTGAAAACTTAATGAATATGAGTCAGTGACTGAAGCTATTTAAAAATATAAAAATAACGTTGTCAAATAAGATCAAGATTAAAGGTATATTAAGCAATCCAAGCAGAGTTTCAGTAAATATCGTTGAATTGATAGGTGTTTGCTACTTTGCCGAAGTGATATTTGAAAGTACAAAGGTTATTGGAGTTTTTAATTACTGTTTTGGGGAAATATTTAGTGAATTTCTTAATTTTATACTTGTCAAGAAAGTGATAATGCTTATAAACTTAGATATAAGGATAAAAAGGTAATTGACTTTTTGTATTTAATTTTATACATGTCAAGAAAGTAATAATACTTATAAACTTAAATATAAGGATAAAGAAGGTGATTGGATTTTTGTTAATGGAATATTTTATCCCCTTCTAGGTACTAGTACTAAATTATTGTTCATTAACTTAGAATAGATAAAGAAAGAAAACAAGTTGACCACTAAATACAAGATGCTACACTATGTTGAATTCAAAGAGAAACAATAAAATGAAAAAAGGGAATTAGTATTGGGTCTCGAACCCAGGTCTCCCGGTAAGGGAGGACATAATGCAACTTGTTAAACCAACGGAGCAATTCAGCTTTTCTGCTTGAGCGGGCACGTCAAAATTATTTGAGGGGTCCTTGATGTATATACAAATATATATACACGATTTTTGTCGAGTCTAGCGGGTTCTGATGACCCCTCCCCTCTCCATGTAGGTCCGCCCCTGAAACCAATTAAGGTAAAAACCAATGACAACCAAATAATTAAACCGTTCTATCGCAAGGTTTACTACTAGAATCACCCCGAGGTACCACACCTCATACTCACGAATCCCAATCCAACAAATCATACACTCATGGCACTCTGTGCCCACATTTTCAATAACAACCGCACGGACAACTCACGTGCCAATATCACAATCCGCCTGGTATGGCCATAGGCTCACTATCACAAACCGCCTGGCATTGTCACAAACTCAATATCTCAATTTGCATGGCGTGGTCACAAGCTCAATATCTCAATTCGCTAGGCATGATTACAGGCTACCTATCCAACTATATAACAGATAAAGCAGATATACAAGAAGACATGTACAATGAACATCAAGTATCATACTCCTAGACTGGTGTAAATGGCATGTTACGGTATATGCATGTGCAAGTGTACTATCACAGCTCAAGTCAACAAGTAATATCAGTGATACCGAGTAGCACATTGGAAACAACACAATAAATCACGTAATATGCATGACACACACAAGGAAGTCACACCACCAAACAAATATCATCAATAATATGCCCCCAGGACATCACATATCGTCGCTCACACAGCCACCCTTATCTCTCCGCGTTGATAATATAATAATAGCTACCCTTATCGCTTCGCCCCGACAGTATATCAATAGCAACATGTATCACTCCACCCTAACAATTACACAATAGCGACACGTATGACTTTGCCCGGACAACATATCAATAGCCACTTGTATCGCTCCGACCAGATAACATATCAATAGCCACATGTATCGCACCGCCCAGATAATATATCTATAGCCACCTGTACCGCTCTTCCCAGAAAATATATGAACAACCACCTATATCGCTCCGCCAAAATCAACAATAGTGGAATGTCACCCTTATGCCCTGCACAATGACAATTAATCCCCGCAACATGTCCACATAGACCACAATATGGCCAAAACAATAATACCAATATCATAATAATGCATAGCCCATGGCTTAACAAAAATGTATACAAGAGTCTCCACAACAACACAATGAAACGGAAGAACAAACCCAACGATGAGAAATATAACATGAAATAACACTTCGATTTAAATGCATAAGAATCAACTCAACAATGAAAGATATTACAAGATATGACAACTTCAATTAAATTCATAGAAGAAACTTAGGAGTCAAAATCCGTCAATTTCCACATATAAGTTCGGGCACACATGCGTAACCTTATGTACACGTCTTTCATATAGCACAAATAATGTAAATAGACCACATCCTGCGAGTTAGTTTCCTCCACACAAAGTTAGGCAAGATACTTACCTTAAAGAAGCTAAATCAATACTCTAAGAAGCCTTTTCCGTGTGAAACAACCTCCGGACGGCTCGAATATAGCCAACATAACTTAATATCATAAATCAAATTCATAGAAAATAATTCAGGATAATAAAGCTTCGATCTTTAATGAAAACCAAAAAGTCAACTCCGAGTGTGCAACTCGGAACCCGCCAAAACTCACAGAATCAGCGAACAACCATTCTGATACGAGTCCAATCATACCAAAATCATCTAATTCCGACCTCAAATCGGCCTTCAAATCATCAATTTATGTTTTAGAAAAGTTTTTACTGAAAACCCCAATTTCTCCAATTCAAATCATCAATTAAATACTAAAACAAGGATGGAATCATGAAATATAACCAAATCCGAGTCAAGAATACTTACCTTAATCCAAATTGTGAAAATACCCTCCAAAATCTCCCAAAATTAAGCTATCTAACTCGAATGAAAAAATAACAAATACCTTCTAAATAGAGTACTTTATGCATTATGCCCAGTGGTTACCTTCGTGATCGCATGACACTCTTCGCGATCGCGAAGAACAAATCAAGCTCCTCCAAAAATCCTCCTTCGTGAACGCGGTCTGACGCCCGTGAACGCTATGCTCAAACCCTACTAGCCTACACGAACGAGGGCACCAACACGCGAGCGCGAAGGCCATGAACCTGGCGCCCCATCCAACTCAACTCTACGCGAACGCGATGACCCAGATCGCCAGCCTTCCGCGATTGCGACCTTCCTTACGTGAACGATGACCAATTAACCTGCCTTCTAGTTATACTCCTTCGTGATCACACCCACAATCGCAAAGAACGGTAGGACACCAGAAAACCAGCAATTCCAAACATGGGCGAAATGGCCCGAAACACACCCGAGGCCCTCGGGATCCCGTCCAATCACACTAACCAATCCCAGAACATAAGTGGACCTACTCGAGGTCTCAAATCACACTAAACAACATCAAAACTACGAATTGCACCTCAATGCAAGCCAAATAAACTTTCAACTTCAAAAACTCATGTTGAAACACATTAACCAACGCGGAATGACCTCAAATTTTGCATGCAAGATCGAAATGACACAAAGGAACTATACTAACTTCCGGATCCATAATCCGAACCTAATATCAAAAAAGTCAACTCTCGGTCAAACCTCTCAACCTTCCAAACCTTCAACTTTCCAACTTTCACAAAAAAATACTAAACCACTCTACGGGCCTCCAAATCAAAATCCGGGCATACGCATAAGTCCAAAATCGTTATACGAAGCTATTGGAACTATCAAAACGCTATCCCGGGGGTCATCTACACAAAAGTCAAACTTTGGTCAACTCTTTAAACTTAAGCTTCTAAAGTGAGAATCATTCTTACAATTCAACCCCGAATCGGTCAAAGACCAATACCGACCATAAACACAAGTCATGATACAAAATTTGAAGATGCTCAACACCTCAAACCACCGAGCGGAACTCTAAATCTCAAAACGACGGATCGAATCTTTTCAGATACTGTATTTTAGACAAAATTAAGATAAAACATCTTTTTACAAGTAAAACGGGTAAAGAGACAACTGAGTTGCGTTGTTCAAATGGATATGTTATAATAAAACTTTTCCGTTAGTTTAAGTGAGAGCCCTCGAAGATTAATAATCACTCAAACAAACAATTAAAAAAAAAAATTGAGCCCTCGTCACGGTAAATTTTCTCTTTGATTAATTATAGGAATAATTGCAAACACCTCTAATGTTTGGTTTCATTAGAGTAATTTTCTTTAGGATTTACGAAATTATATTTATCATTAATTTGTAATAGTGCTTAGGAAAAAATTGATTATTTGTCGGGGGATGTGCACAGAGAGCCAATTTTATAACCCGTATTTAAGCCATGACCTAAGTACATAAAGTTTTGTAAGTCTAGCCGCTTCAGCCACTACTTCAGACATACACAACTGAAGGAAGTTGCAAATTTCGCTTGAAATTTGACACATTGCTTTTGCAGGCAAGCAGATTTTTATCTAAACTTCAGGCATGAGACTAAAGTTTGGCTTGCCATAGCCAAATTTCATACATATGCGAGTAAACTTCAGACGTATACGAAGCCAAAGTTCAAGCATTTGTTGGGTCAGTGGTTTGCCATAGTGAATCTAAAAATTTTGAAAATCTAATTGGTCTCATTGTTCGAGCTTCGTCTGATTTGGTGTTTATCGGAGTGAAACTCAACGAGCTAAGGGTTGAAAAGCATTTGTTTCCAACTGCAGGTTGACTGGAATTTTAAATTGCGGAGTTTCTGATTACTGAAATCTGATTGTGAGTTTTTTGTTTGAATTGCAGGCTGACTTATCGTTCGCTTTTTTACCCTTAAAATTTAATTTTATATTGGACAAGATTGTCATTTAAATTCTCTCCTAAAATTTAGAAGTTTTAAATCAAGTAAAATTTTACTCATTAAAGTTTTCCTTATTTAAACAGTTACATATAAGTCTAAGATTAGGACATTAAGTCAAGTAAAATTTGACCTTGTATAGATGGATCGATTCATTTTTAATAATTTGTTCCTACTCTTTTGACCTACAAATTAGGAACGTGTATTTATAAATTTGATAAAGCATGTTAAGATTCTATTCAATGTACAATATTCTTCCAAATTAAATATTTAAACTTTTCGTTATATATCAAACTTATATAATTATTTTCTTAAAAAGATACTTTACCATTAAAGTTTATTCCATATTTTAACTATCTTTAACTTTAATCCATTATATAAATTTGAGCGAGAAGTAAATGAATTAAGAAAATAAATTAAAGACTAACGTCTCCTTTGTTGACATGTTTTGAGAGACAACCAAGTTAAGAATTAAATAAATTAGAAAACAACAATTCCTCTTAGAGGAAAAATTCACAATTACATAATTATATTACCATCGTGTGTTTCTAATCTATATCAATACTATATAAGAGTACGAAGGTCATTAGCGAAATATCGTTCGTCTTTTTACTATTTTAAAATAGAGTCAACACTAGACAAAATAATCGTTTGCTTATTCTCCTAGCTAATATTTATAAGTTTTAAATTTAATCAAATTTATTACTTATTAAAAAAAAAATCTTATTAGAATTGAGTAAGAAGTCCTTATAATTAGGACTTTAATATTTAGGCTTTCAAAATTAATTCAAATTTTGACTAAACTTCCCTTATTTGAGTTAGATAAAAACTCTTAATGCTTAGGAATTTAACATCGATTAAGATTTTACTTATATATAAATAAATTCTTTCCTTATTTTAAATTATTTTTTATAAGAATTATTACTTAAGTTTTTTAATATCTTCCAAAACAACAGGAATTAAATGACTCTAGAGGCCGTTATCCAAGTTTTGAGAAAATAATTTTTTGAATGGGATACAAAAATGTGTGTGCCTGTCAAAAAAATAATATATATTAAAACTATAATAATTATTCTATTTACTTATACAACATAGTAGGTGGCTTTAAGAATTTCAAATATGTTGTGAATTTCTAAAAATTATTACAACTCTGTTGGCCATACCTTTTTAATTAAGCAAGAAAATTATAAAGCTCTAGCTAAACTTTTTTTATTGATTTGACCCAAAAATAAAAATACACAATTAAGATAGATAGTTGTTTGCATATAAAAAAGTAACAGATAAAATACAATTGGTATTTTATTATTTTAGCTAAACTATTTTTATGCTAATGTGTTAGAATTCGATCTAAGTTTATTTTATATTTTTATAAATTTGACCCGAAAATAAAATAAATGGAAAAGGGTTCAAAATGCCCCTAAACTATTGAAAAAGGTTTTAAAATATCCTTCATCCACCTATTGGGCTAAAAATACCCCTCCATCCATTTTTTTTTGGTTAAGTTATGCCCTTTGATCGTTAGGTCAATGCTAAATTAAAAATAATTATTATTCTTTTTGTAAAACTTAAAAAAAAAATTATTTTTTTAAACTAATGCACCAATAGTCCACTAATTTAGTAAAGTCTTCTTCTTCTTCTTTTTTTCAGTTTTTACAAAAAAATATTATTTTTTCCAGCTTTTTTAAAGCATTTTTTTTGTAAAAACTGAAGAAAAAAAATGTAAAAACAGAAAAAAAAATTGTTTTTAATAAAATATTTTCGTTTTTGAAAAATATTTTTTTCATTTTTTCCTTTTTCTTAAAAAAACGAAAATATTTTTTCTTTAAAAAAAACTGAAAAACGAAATAAAATGAAATTCTTTCAAAAAAACTGGAAAAAAAATAATTTTTAAAAACCAAACTATTTTGTTGAAAATATTTTTTTTCAGTTTTTAAAAAACGAAAATATTTTATTAAAAACATTATTTTCTTCTGTTTTTACAACAACAAAAAAATCAGTTTTTACAAAAGAAATGCTTTAAAAATTTAAAACAAAATTAGGAAAAACTGAAAATAAATAAAAATAAGAAGACTTTACTAAATTAATGGACTATTGGTGCATTAGTTTAAAAAAACAAAAATATTTTGCAAAATATTTTTTTTTAAGTTTTATAAAAAGAATAATAATTATTTTTAACGGAAAAAGGTTCAGAATGCCCCTAAACTATTCGAAAAGGTTTAAAAATATCCTTCATCTACCTATTGGGCAAAAAATACCCCTTCATCCACTTTTTTGGTTCACTTATGTCCTTTGACCGTTAGGTCAATGCTAAATTAAAAATAATTATTATTCTTTTTATAAAACTTAAAAAAAAACTTTGCAAAATATTTTTGTTTTTTTAACTAATGCACCAATAGTCCATTAATTTAGTAAAGTCTTCTTATTTTATTTTTTTCAGTTTTCCCAAAAACAAAATTCTTTTTTTCAGTTTTTTAAAGCATTTCTTTTGTAAAAACTGATTTTTTTGTTGTTGTAAAAACAGAAGAAAAAAAATGTTTTTAATAAAATATTTTCGTTTTTTAAAAACTGAAAAAAATATTTTCAACAAAATAGTTTCGTTTTTGAAAATTATTTTTTTTCCAGTTTTTTTAAAGAATTTCGTTTTTCAGTTTTTTTTAAAGAAAAAATATTTTCGTTTTTTAAAAAAAAATGAAAAAATTATTTTTCAAAAACGAAAATATTTTGTTGAAAATATTATTCAGTTCTTAAAAAACGAAAATATTTTATTAAAAACAATTTTTTTTACAATTTTTTTCTTCAGTTTTTACAAAAACAAATGCTTTAAAAAAGCTGAAAAAATAATATTTTTTTGTAAAAACTGAAGAAAAAAAAGACTTTACTAAATTAGTGGATTATTGGTGCATTAGTTTAAAAAAATGAAAATATTTTTTTTAAGTTTTACAAAAAGAATAATAATTATTTTTAATTTAGCATTGACCTAACGGTCAAAGGGCATAACTGAACAAAAGAAATGGATGGATGGGTATTTTTAGCCCAATAGGTGGATGAAGGATATTTTAAAACCTTTTTCAATAGTTTAGGGGCATTTTGAACCCTTTTCCGTATTTTTAATTTAGTATTGACCTAACGGTCAAAGGACATAAGTGAACCAAAAAAGTGGATGGAGGGGTATTTTTAGCCCAATAAGTGGATGAAGGGTATTTTTAAACCTTTTCGAATAGTTTAGGGGCATTCTAAACCCTTTTCCGTAAAATAAAATATACAATTGGGTCAAATAGCCATTAAATCTAAAAAAAGAATTAAAAATACAAAACTGGATAAATATGTTGTATATTAGATGAATTAAGAATAAAATACATAATTATATTGTAATAAATAAATAATTATATTAACGGTGAAAAATATTACATCAGAAAGTTGAGTTTTGAATTTTTTCTTACTTTCACGTGCCTAAAGGAGAGTGTACGTATGCTCTTTATCACATTTACATTCCGGAGTAACAATCAAATAGCCAACTTCGAGGGTAACTAAGACTACACATTATTTAGGTGTGTAATAATTTTTAATATGTCGGCAAGAATTCATATGATATATATTTTTTATCATAAAAATAGAAAATTGTGTTTCGGTCTTGATTGAAATTAGCTAATTAGAATCAACAACTTGTAGAAACTTAAGCTTTTGGTAATTTTAATTTTATAACTCAAACCCAAATTCAAATATAATATTTATGTAATTGTCTAAAATTTTATATTCATTAAGATAGGTAACACGGGCAACGTGCGTATCCTAAGACTATTTATTATAAAAGCACGAATAATTTATGTTAAATGTTGAACGATTAAAATATCCTTAAAATATTACTCGACTTTTATGCCCTTAAATATTGATATAGTTTAAGGATATAATTGTAAATCACTTATAACTAGATTTCTATTCCGATTTAAATTATACATACGCCGAGCAAAATAAAAAAATATGCGAAGGTGAAATACCCCTATCCAAATTAATTTTGGATTTATCCTCCAACTCCAACCCGCTAGTACCCCATCTCCAATATCATACAACAATAAAACAAACAAAAAGAATGCACAATAATATGACGACCAAGTCAGCAAAGAATTTATAAAAATGGCTCATGTGTTTAGATTAAGTGAATAAAGGTAATACAT
Organism: Nicotiana undulata; assembly: GCA_005239495.1. NCBI lineage: Eukaryota > Viridiplantae > Streptophyta > Magnoliopsida > Solanales > Solanaceae > Nicotiana > Nicotiana undulata. Next base: position 21,654 of record MDKH01211549.1, on the reverse strand, counting down.
ATAAAGCATTTACTGATAATTTAATTTTATGTTTTCATCGCTATTTTAAATTGCAGCCATTAACTGTTATATTTTGTCAGTCTTTTTTTAAATTATATATTCCACAAGTTTCATGTTGATAAATTACCGGAGTATTCGGTGACTACTTTTTCTTATCATTGAAACGACTCGAAGTCCCCATATTATAGGTATCTATATAATTTTTGGTAGTTTTTTTATTTCCAATGTTATTCAAATTGTATTTTAAATTTAATAGTGTAAATATCCTTTTTACACTTTTGTTTAATATTGTGTAGCAGGATATTGTATATTTTGGTTAAAAGCTTATAACTTGTGCTTGGCTTTGAATGACCTAACATTGTCAAGAAAAGTGTCACTGTTTGTGTATTATTGTTAGACTCAAATATAATAATATTATTTTGTTGTAAGTATAGCAAGTTCATATATTTCTGGTTAATTACCAGCTTAATTTAGTTTACAGAGGAAAAATTAACTGCTATATGTATATGGTAGATTTGAGAATAGAATATAGAAATTGTTAGATTTTAAACGGTAAATTATTTGTTGATAAAATTGTCATATTTAGAACTTTTTCTAATATTGAAAACTTTGAATTCAGTTCATATTTTGAATTGGAGAACTTTTATGAGTAACTTTTAACTATGGGCAGATTGTCGCATGGATTAAAAAGTAAAAGTGGAACCATATTAGGTTAAGAGTCATTCCTCTTAACAAAGTTTGCGTTAAAAATAATACATAAACATATCTTATCTGTCGTAGAAACTTTTGGCTAAAAATCCTTAAATGAAAGGGGGAAAAGTCTCAATTGGAAAAGGAATGGTCTGTGTTTTACTATCAATTTACAATAGTACAAAACATAATCATGTCCTACAATCATGATGGTTTTCTTATAAATATTTCTTTTAAGTCATCTCGTAAGAAGATATTAAGACATATATGAAGTATTAAAATTCAAGTAACAAACATCTTCACACTATCATCGACGGAGCCACATTGAACCAAGGGTATCAAGTGACACCCCTCCACCAGAAAATTACACTATATTGCTAGATAATTCTTTTTATTTGATGTATATATAGTAAATACGTTGACTCCCCTTAACTTTTCGATGTATATAATTATTTATATTATGACACCTCTTGATGAAAATTCTGGCTCCGCCTTCTATCTAATAAGATTCAAGTTATGTTGGTTAATTGTTTTATCGCTCTCTTTATAGTTATAAGGCTCTACGTGCGAAACACGTGAAATAGAGACTAGTATATATATTAAAAGTGGGAAGCCTTTAAGTTAAAAGTTAAATTACTAAAATGTCACTAAAAATTAAAGACTTTTTTTATAATTATATTTAAATAAAAAATTGATTAATTTGAAGAGTCCTTTCGTGAAAAGGTTGTGTTCTTTTAATTGCTTAACTAATCTTTATAGTCGAAACAAACCTTTCCTTTCAAAATTAGTGCCCATTCGTTGGCAACCTAATTATAAGAAGATGCTCTAAAGGATCTGAGCGGCCAGCGCATAAGAATAGACTAAGAGAGAAATCAAAGCATTCTTCTTTCTGCCAACTTCTCAAAGGTCACTGCCAACGTGTGCTCTTTAAGTGGTCTTTAGATTTTCTTTTTCGTTTCCAAGATATATTTTCTCCAATAGAATACGTGAATTTATATCATTCAATATTAGAATTTTGCTGAAAAGATAAAGGATAATCATGGATGAACAAGCAGCCCTCAGAAGAAAACATTGAAGATACAGAAAGTCAAGAAAGCAATTTTGCATGGACAATGTTATAAGAATTTTCTAAAGCAGAGGCGAAATGGATAAAGTTCTTTGGCTTTCAAATTTTCCAATCAACGCACCAGTATGTTTGTAGTGCCAATTAGATCGCTTAAAAATTATTGTTGATTTGGTTCATGGCAATTAAAGATTGCAGTCGGTGATGAGTTATAAGTTGGCGATATAACCGAGTTCTATTTTCTTAACCCTATTATTTATTTATTTTGGTTTCTACCTTTTTAATTTACTAAAATCCAACTTCTATGATTTATAGGGTAGAGAAATTTTTGGTGATAATCTCATGTTACACAATTAAATGCATGATTAGGAATAATATATGTTTACAGTTTAATTTGTTATTCTTTTTGCTGACTAATAAAATTTTTGACATATAAATTAATTAGATGCATCAAACAGTGAGATCACTTGTAAAGTTACAAGACATGCATGAATCAGAACTTGCACTATTTTTTTTATAATATTCTTGAGATCATGGAAATGATATCTTATATATAGACCATAATGGCACTAAAAGCATATGTATCTATATACTTGGTGAGAACATACGATCAAAATTTAGATAAGTTAAAAAGTTTAGCATTTATTGAAAACATTGCACGAATTACTGTGCGCTGCCATATAAATAATTGACAAAGAAGATGCAGAAGAAATGATTTTCTATTTGTTGTTTAGTATGAGATACATATTGTCTAACATATTAGCGGTTGACTATTCCTATTTTCCGAGCAAGGGTAATATATTCAAAATGGTTTGATGAGAATGAGTATGTATCAGTTTGGTTTGAAATTTCATTAAATGGTATAATCAAAATCTTTGATTGAAAAGGCTTTCTTTGAAAATGGTCAAGCTCTCACTAAGCAAAGTATATCAATGTGAAAGTTTGGAATTAAACGTTCCTCCTAATTGAGTAAATGATACAGGTGAGTTTTACTTCTTTCGAGGTGCTATGTTAATTTATATGCATACCATATGTATAATTATTTAATTATTATTAAATTAATAATATGGATATTATTATTTAAAAGTATATTATATGACTTGGCATATATATATATATATATAGAGAGAGAATAAACTGAAATTCTTACCCAAAAAAAAAAGAGATTAAACTGAAATTGGAAGAGCCAACTCACTGTATTAGTGTTTTTTTCACATTACATTCTACAAGAAAGAAACTGCCCCATATAGACTTCCAAGTTACAACAGAAGATAAGAATTGAAGAGGTAAACTAGTATAGATGTTATCTGCTGGACTTTGGAGACATCTCAAACTCAGATTGTGAAGTCTATTATTGAAGATTGTGGTTGTCCATTGATTAGCAACAAATGGGTTTAGCGAGCAACAGAAGAAGAAACAGCGCAATGGAGGGAGCTTTTGTCTGAAATTTGCTAACAGGGTAGATATAGCTTTAAATAACAGGGTAAAACCTGGCCACCCTTTTTACTTATTTAACTCAAATGTCCCATAAAATTTCACTTGAAAGCTTCCCTTCCTTTCTCCATAATCTATCAGCGTAAAACTATATTCCAAGTTTTTACTGACTAGTACTGCTAATTTTCCTTTCTTTTAAAATGTGATGATAAAAAACGCTATCTCCTCTTTTGCTTTAAATATTTCCAGGTTATCTCGCTGTAACAACTAATCTTTTCCCTTAATTCAACTTAACAACAACATACTTATATGTATGCAATCTTTACCCCTACCTTGTGAAGGTAGAAAGGCTGTTTTCGAAAGAACCTCGGCTCAATACAAAAAATCACAGCAATTACCAAAGCGAACAACGGCTTTCCCTTAATTCAACTTCCTGAATGCTTTTCCCCATAATTACTCCAACTGCCAGAGAACCCAACAGTGTTTTCTCATATGGGTTTATCAATCAACAATATTTACACGATATATTACAACTGTTCTATCTAGGTCAGAAAAAGTTTTCGAGGCAAAAGGAAACACCAAAGGGAAGTTAAGTATATACAATTATATTTGGGTTTGTAATAAAGTGCAGAGTACTCATATTAGACCAGATGATTGATATAAAATTTTTGGGCCTCGAAAACTACAATGTGGTAATAATGCAACTTACTTCTTTCAGAAATGACCAACGGTGTTTAGCTTAAAATTTAAGAAGACATAATTTGGTAACTTTTAAGATACACTAGTTATGAACTCATATGAGCGCTACAAAGAAATAAACTACAACCTATAAAAGTTACAAAGATGTAATGTGCATTTTCCCCTGTAAAATAGAACGGTGCAATCAAAGAATAGAAGCCATGTTACAATTAAAACGACAAAGGGACTTCCCTCATAAAATATTCCCTTTGTTAGGTTAAAAATAAGAAACTGCAATACGTGCAACCACTACGAAGACATTGTATATGGAGATCAATCGAAGTCATTCTCACAACGTTAAGGAAGGCTACCTTAGAAATAGTTCAGGGCGACAAACCTACTTCCAAATGACTTGCCTCTTACTCATGTCATAACCAAAAGGGGATGTGAATGGTATGTTTCAGACAGTTCAATGAAGAAAGAAAATGGAAAAAATAATGGAATCTTGAACAAAATTTACAGTCACCCACATTCTTCTATGCCAACCATGACTGGCCAAAAAACTAATAATGGTACCCGGCGGTTGAGTGCAAATGAGCTTATAGCTACACTTGCTAAAATGTTGCAGTATCACATATACAGATAACATAATACCTAAACAGAACAGAAGAAACCTGGAATTCTTCTCGTTTTTTAAAGAGAAGTTGTGAGGAGCTGAGGGGCATAATAGAAAGAAACAGCCAAAGAGGTGCAAACAATTTCGAGCTCATTCTTTAAACTGCCACTCTCGACGACACATGGGGCAGTGAGCCTGAGAGGTTTGTGAGTTTACCCACTTCAGGATGCAATGAAGATGAAATGCATGGTTGCAAGCACCCCAGACTGCAAAACAAGCAAATAATTGAAGTTGTAGTAGTATGTCAATGCACCAAAGGTATTACTTTAGAACTAAACAAGCAGAGAATTGTGAACAACCCCTGGGCATGCACGAAACTAATGTTGCCATGATATAAGTTTTTCAGTTCTGATGATTAATGGGGGATGGTGGTTAAGCAAGTATAATTAAGATCCTCCCCAGTCACACACACACACACACACACAGAGGGAGAGAGAGAGAGAGAGAGAGCGAGAAAAAAGGTTGCAGGGCTCCAGCTAAGACCTTTTTTGACCCTGAACACTATATGCTTGAACCGAAAACCAAATACTGCCGTGATGGAAGGAGTGTGGTGTCATGAACACTATAAGCTTGAACCAAAAACCAAATACTGCCATGATGGAAGGAGTATGGTGTCATGCATTTGGGGGGATGGAGAGAGAACACTAGTGGACTGGGAAGGCAAGGGAAGAAGAAGAGTGGTGCAGAAAGGAAAGAAGACCTGCAGGCGAGGGGGGGCTAGGCTTTCTAGGAGGCAAGAAAGATGACCGGCAAGATTAGGGGAGGGGTGATTGTGGGCTGGGGTAGCAGTAGGGGTTTATACTTTCTACAAATCCTTGCATTTGTGTTTTTGTTTTGCTTTTACATTTATTCCCTTTCTGATCTTTTATTCTATTTAATTTCAATTTCACCCTTTTACTGTGTGACATTCGCAAGTAAGTATCCCTTAATTTAATTTGTTAGAAATAGACAGCTGAAAGATTTACTTGGATAATGACTACAAATATATTATTTGTTCTCATAGTAGGATGGGAGACTCATTCCAGATAATTCAGAAAGAGAAAAGGATATCTAAATGTTTCTTGGTAATCTATGCTTTTGGCTAGGGAGGATCTTAAAAAGGTCTCAAATTTCTTGGTCATCTATGTTTTGGCTTCCACTATAAGGCAAATGTCTGCAGGTAAGACTTGAGCTAGGATCAAAAGTGATTTTTGGCCAACTGTAGTTGGTATAAACAGTCAAATCATAACTGGCGGTAAGCCATTTCAAGTCAAAATACACATGTAATAAAATGCAACATCACCCTAAAAGTCACGCTTGAATGGAAGGGATATTGTAAATATTCAAGTTCTAGCTGTCAGGACTCAAGACAAGGTACCAACAGAACTCCACTGCTGGAAGCATGATGCAAGTGTATAGATCATAAGAATTAAATAGGATGAAAAAAATTAAAAATTCCTTAGACATAAATAAACAAATAAATAAATAATAGGAAATGAAACTAAAATGCCGTTTCAATCTTTTTCTCTAGTAGCATTTGCTTCTACAAAGTACCAAAGAATTGGGATAGGTACCTGGCCTCGTTCCTATATACAAAATAGAGCGATAACTTCTATGTATCTTACTCTAAAGCACTTCTTTTTATGAAGTATCTTTTTCTAAGTCTTTAAGGAAAGGAAAGCAAAGAAAAACTTAAACTAGGAAGAAATGCCTCACAAAAGAACAATTAAGTGGACGAATGAAAAGATGGCAACTCTTAACCACATCTGTAAATTATGAGTCAGCAGAGAAGGCATCACACAAGGCAAAACACAGTCAACAGCTGAAAAGGCCTACATTATGTAGCACCGAAACACATCAATAGGTCAATGACATAATATGGCAATTAAATTATCAGTCCCTGTCTCCCTGATTGCTTAGTTTCGTAGCCAATTAATAAATTCGACCAATAATCCAATACTTTTTCAAACCATGTTACAGCACATTTGTATTGATTAACTTTTTATGGTATGGTAAAATCTCATGCTCAATCCCTTATACCCTGGAATCCAACAATGGTCTCTTTCACCCTTGCTCACTTTGTGAGTTGCAGCCAACTTTATGGTTGGAGGTGGAAGATTCTCACCATTAAGTTATTCCTCCATTATCATATCTATATCTTATCTTATATAGCCTCTTCTTTCTCAATTTAGACCCATCATTCAAAAAGTTTGAAAGATTCTGATGTGTACGTATATGTTGACTAACAAGCTGAGTTAACCATAGTTAAGCTTAAATGTAATGTTAACTATAGTTAGGGAAATAGTGAGTTAGTTAAAAGTTAGTTAGATTGTCATTAAATAGAGAAGCTCTCCTGTACAGATACAGTTTTTTCTTAACAGAAATTGAAGATGGTTCCCTTCTTCTCTCATCTTCCTCTCTGAATCTTCTTCCTCAATAGCTTCAATTTGGTCTTGCATGGCTTCTATCATGGTATCAGAGCCATCGGTGCAGATCTAATCGAGCTAGCAAACTGTTCTTTGCTCTTCGTCTAGGTTGCTTCAATTTTGCAATTTGAGGTGCATAATTGTCTCAGAGTAACTCGAAATCGAAGCTAGGGTTTGCAAGTTGTGTTTCTCGAAGCTAACTTTTCATATAACAATGGCTATCGGCGATGATCAGTTCAATAATACTGCTCCTACTCATACTGCCACTGCCACAATCTCAGCAAATGGCAATTTTGGGGCCAGCTCCTCTTTTCCTACCATTGATCACAATCATCCTTTACACCTATAGCCAACCGACACACCAGGTAGTTCTTTGATCTTTCTTCAACTTACTGGATCTGATAACTACGCTTTGTGGAGTCGTGCAATGAGAATTGGCTTGTTAGGTAAAAGTAAAGTAGGATTTGTTGATGGTAGGTATCCTAAATCTAGGTTTGAATCTGAACTTCATGATCTGTGGGAGAAAGTAAACGATATTGTGTTGTCATGGATAATGAATGTTGTGAGGCCAGGCTTGTTGAGTAGTGTCTTATATGCTTCTAGTGCTCATAAGGTTTGGGAAGACTTAAAGGAGAGATTTGATAAAGTGAATGGGTCCAGAATTCTCTACCTACACAGAGAAGTTCATACTTTGACTCAGGGAGTTATGACTGTGACTGATTACTTCTCTAAACTGAGAGAACTTTGGGATGAATTTGATGCCCTTATGCCATGTCCTGGGTGTCCTTGTCCTGAATCAAAAAAATATGCTCAGCATTTTGAGTATCAGAGACTTCTTCAGTTCCTTACTGGACTAAATGAGTCATATTCACAGTCAAGGAGCCAGATTATGATGATGTCCCCCTTGCCTAGTATAAACAAGGCATAATCTATGTTAGTTGATTAGGAAAGCCAGAGAAATCTCGCTATTGTGCCACAAGTTGCTCAAGTATCTGAAGCCTCGGAGAATGTAGCTATGTATAGTAACAAAAGCTCAAAAAGTACTGGGAACTACAAACCAAAGAGGAGTCAAGTTCAATGTGAGTATTGCCATTATAAGGAACATAGCAAGGAAAACTGTTATAAGCTAGTGGGATACCCTCCAGATTTCAAGTCAAAGAAGAAATTTTTCAACACTGAACAGTATGCTAACCAAGTGAGTGGTACAGAAGTGACCTACACAGACAGACATGCTATGAGAAGCAATATAGCCTCTAATGTGGTACATCAAGGCAGAGGTGGAACTTGCTCTAATGCAAGTGTTCCACAATCAGTTAATCAACCTGTCTTTCTCCGGCAGTTGCCAACCTTTGCTCCTGTTTTCACTCCTGAACAATACCAGCAGATAGTTCATCTACTGTCCAAAGGAAGCACAAAAGGATCAGATTCATCAAGCAAGTCAGCTGCTGCAGGTATCCTGAACAAAGTGAATGCATTTATGTCTCATTTTGTCAATGACAAGTGGATTGTTGATACTGGAGCATCAAATCATATGACCTCAAGTCTAGATATATTGCACAATAGTAGAGCATTCGCAGATACAGAAGAAAATAAAGTACAATTACCTACTGGTAGTGTGGCATCAGTGTCTCACACTGGCAATGCATCTGTGTTAAGCAATCAGGAAATCTCTAATGTTCTGTATATTCCTGATTTTAAGTTCAATCTACTATCAGTCTCAAAACTTACCAAGGAACTAAAGTGCATGGTTGGTTTCTTCCCTGATTTCTGTATTTTTCAGGACCTCTTCAGTGGTCAGGTGAAGGGGATTGGTAGAGAAGAACACGGTCTGTACATTCTGCGTGGGAATTCTCCAACATCAGCCTTATTTCAGTCAAAGGATAAGTATGCCAACACAGCAAATGATGTGCCTATCTCTTTAGCAAGTGATGCTTTTACTTTGTTGTCCACTTCTAGCACTTCTTCCAGTGTATCTATTTCTAGTACTAGCAGTTTATGGCATAAGAGATTAGGACATGTTCCTATAGATATAATAAAGAAGATAGACGTATTGAATAAGCTGACAACAGAAGGATGTAGTTAGCCTTGCACTGTATGCCCTGTTGCTAAGCAAACTAAGATGCCCCTCCAGTTACTACTACTAAGTCTGTTTTTGAACTACTTCACTGTGATATTTGGGGACCTTATAGAGTACCCACACATGATGGCAAAAGGTACTTTGTTACCATAGTTGATGATTTCAGCAGGTTTACTTGGGTTTTTCTCTTGAATTATAAGTCTAAGGCAATTGTAGTCCTAAGAGACTTTCTTACTCAAGTATCCAATGTGTTTTCTACTACAGTTAAAATTCTGAGAACAGACAATGGAAGTGAATTCTTCAGTATGGAGTTCAAGCAGTTGTTGTCTAATCTTGGCATTATACATCAGAGTACTTGTGTTTACACACCCCAACAAAATGGGGTGGCAGAGAGGAAACATAGAACTATTCTGGAAATGGCCAAATCTCTTAGATTTCAAGCAGCTGTACCTCTAAGATTTTGGGGAGAGTGTGTTACTACAGCAGTATATCTACTAAATAGGTTACCTTCTAAGGTAATTGGATATAAGTCTCCCTTTGAGAAGATGTATTTACATTCACCTTCTGTGTCTCATCTCAAGGTATTTGGGTGTTTATGCTATTCTACAACTCCTAAAGTGTTAGACAAATTCTCACCAAGAGCAGTGTCTGCTGTGCTCTTAGGATATTCCTCCACTCAAAAGGGTTATATACTGTATGATTTACATGCCAAGAACCTTATGGTTAGTAGAAATGTTGTGTTCCATGAGTATGTCTTTCCTTTCAAGCATATTAAAACTTCAGGTACTATGATTTTTCTTGTCTTGGATCTAATACCTCCTGAGCTGGATTCTACAACTTCCATCTCTCCTCTAGTATCTAGAGAGGAAGAGTCTACTGAATTCTCTCCAGATCAGTTACATGCAGAACTCCCTTCTTTGTCTTCTGACTCTATTCTTTCTCTTACTGTAAATGATCAAGATAATACATGTGCTGCTGAACCTTCTACAATTCCATCACAATCTTCTGAACCACTTGAAGGGTGCAGAAGATCATCCAGACCCAGCAAGCCACCTCTGTCGCTACAGGACTATGTCACTACCTCCAAAGGCTCAACATGTACCTATCCCATTTCCTCTTATGTAGATTATTCCCACATCTCTCCAGCCTTTAGACAAGCTCTCACAGCCTACTCAGCTCTCTCAGAACCTACCACTTTCAAAGAGGCTGCTACTGATCCTAGGTGGGTGAAGGCTATGCAGCTAGAAATTGATGCACTAGAGGATAATCATACCCGGAGCATTGTGGATCTTCCACCTGGGAAGACACTTATTGGTTGTAGGTGGGTGTATAAAGTTAAATATAAAGCATCTGGGGAGGTAGAAAGGTTCAAAGCTAGGCTGGTTGCTAAGGGTTACAGCCAAAAGGAAGGTTTAGATTATGGTGAAACCTTTTCTCCTGTGGCTAAGATTGTTACTGTCAGGTCCATTATTGCATTGGCTGCTTCTAACCAGTGGTTGATCTTTCATATGGATGTTCATAATGCTTTCCTTAATGGAGATCTTACTGAAGAAGTATATATGCATCTACTTGAGGGGTTTGCTAGATAGGGGGAGACTCACAAGAAGGTCTGCAAACTCCATAAATCTCTTTATGGACTTGAACAAGCTCCAAGGCAATGGAATATAAAATTAACTGAAGCTCTACTTCATATGGGGTTTCAGCAAAGTCACTATGACTACTCTTTTTTCACAAAGAAAACTGAGAGTGATATTGAGGTCATACTGGTGTATGTAGATGATCTTTTAATTACTGGGAATAGTCAACAGTTGTTGGATGATACCAGAACAGATCTCAAGAAAAGGTTTAAGATGAAGGATTTAGGAGAGCGGAAGTTCTTTCTAGGCATTGAGTTTGCAAGGTCTAAACAAGGAATTCTCATGTGTCAAAGGAAATATGCACTAGAGCTAACTTCTGAGTCAGGCCTAAGTGGTGCAAAGCCAGCTGGAACACCATTAGAGTTGAACCAGAAGTTAACCTCCACGGAATTTGACAGTTGCTTCAAGACCAATAGTATTCATTCAGATAAAGCTCTTAAGAATCCTGGAGCTTATCAAAGGTTGGTAGGAAGGCTGTTATATCTCACTATGACTAGGCCAGACATTGCCTTTGTAGTCCAGGTCCTTAGTCAGTTCATGCACTGTCCTAAGCTCTCTCATACAGAAGCAGCATTGAGAGTGGTGAATCATCAAGTAAGTTGACTGCTTACTGCGATTCAGACTGGGGGGCATGCATACAGACAAGAAGATCAGTTACAGGTTATTTAGTCAAGTTTGGGAATGCCTTGATATCTTGGAAGTCTAAGAAGCATAGCACTGTCTCAAGAAGTTCAGCTGAAGTAGAGTTTAGAAGTATGGCATCATGTGCAGCACAAATTACATGGTTGACAGGACTGTTTGGTAAACTAGGAATCAAGATTGAGCTGCCAATAACTCTGATATGTGACAGCAAAGCAGCAATCCAAATAGTTGCTAATCCAATATTCCACGAAAGAACAAAACACATTGATATAGATGTGAGCACGTGATTTTTAACCCACCATATACTCCTACAAAATTCAATACAATAAATTAATTTTTACAAATTTCGTGAATTGTTTGCATTTTGCATATTCATAATCCATCTTTTAAAATTATTAAAATTGCATAATTAGGTGCATCACTATTGTCAAGGAATCATGAATTTATTATTTGTAATTAATTGAATTAAATAATAGACGAATGATGGTTATTTGATGTAATGTAGTTTTGACAACTAATTACTAAGATTAATCATTTGTATCCAATAAATCATGGATTTAATTAGGAGTATAAAATTAATTGTTTTATTCTTAATTAAGCTATGATTAGATGAAAATAAGGTTAGAATTAATTATTATATTTTTTCTTTTGAATTTGATTAGTTAGTATTAATTAATATTTATTTAGGCCTAATTAATCCTAATATATCAAAATAGGACCTGGGCTAATTTGCTCAGGCCCAAAAGAAGTGTCTCTACACTACAAACGACCCAGCCCAAAGATCTACCCAGCCTGCCCCAGCCTTAAACCAAAACGACCCCGTTTCATCCTATCAAGCCCCCCCAGCCGTTGGATCATCTTGATCCAACGGTCCTAAACTAATGACCCCTTAAGTATAAAACTGTCCTAAACTACCCCCACCCCCCAGTTCACCTAAGTATTACACCCCAAAGACCCGCCTCTCTCTCTTCTCTCTAACCTCACCGGAACCACCGTCCCCCGCCCTAACTCCGCCGGCGCCTCCGGCGGCGGAGCTCCACCAAACAGCCCCAAACTTTCACCCTACCCCCATCCCCTCATCCTCAATCACGTCCCACCATTGATTCCCCAAAGAATCATTCGATTCTGAGTAATTTCAAATCAGAGAATGGTGGAAACCCTAAAACCTTTTGAAGACAATCTACTTCGACTCTATGACTCAAACTCACGGAGTTCATCCAAATCCCTCTTATTGGTATTCCCCCCCCCCCCCCCCCCCCCCCCCCCCCCCTCCCCCCCTTTCCCTTCCTGTTTCTTTTTCGTTCTTTTTTAAAATGATAAAATCGTATGCATCACTGTTTCAGTACATGCGTTTATGACTGTTTTCGTCCCTGTTTCTTGTCAATATGGTTCCCATCCAGTATGGTGCTTGTCTCCTCCTAACTAATTTAGACCTTTAACTGCATATGATTGATTATGTAATGGCCATTTTATATTCCTGTTATTAAAAGCTGATTAGGAAAATTGGTTGGTTTAGATATCATTCTCCTCGTTAATTACTGTTCTTTGGCTTAGTGTTTGATGCTCTAGATTCAAATCTCGATTAGGTCTTTTCATACTTCCTGAAATTGATTGATAGCTGTAGCCCCAATATTATTGTTTCATAGACTTGATTTAATTAGATCCAATTATTTGCTTAGGGTGTGGTTTTACTTTATTCAGATTCTTGTCTTTCTCTTTACTTAATTGCTACCCTCAGCCTCAATTATGTACATGATTGCCTAAGCCAACTAACCTAAGGTTCACCTAAAATTGACTTGGTCAAATATTGATTGTAACCCAGTCTTAGTTAGTCACTTAAGGTTAGTTAATCAGGTAATTATGAATAAACTGATTAGGAGTTGATTACACTAAATACTTAAGATAAGTTAACAACTAAATCACAGTGTGAAGTGATCTACTAAGTCAAATGAATCACTTGAATAAACACAATTCATGAACTTGGGAAAAACTATCAAACCAATTAAGCTAAAGTGTAGTCTAGGTTTGTAACTTCATTAATGACTAGTTATTAATTAGGATGATTAAGTCTAAAATTACCCAAATCAACCTAAAAGTCTAAGGACTTCGAACTAATTGAGATAACTTAATTAACATCTAATAATAAACCTGTTGCAACTACTAAAAGGGTAATTTTGGAGACCTTAGGGGGTAATTTAGTATTTTAGTTGAGGGAATCTTGGGTGTAACAACCCAAGAACCTTCTAGAATTAAGAAATCAGATTTTTAGGGGGTAGAAAAGTAATTTTAAGGGCTGAGAACCTTCTAGAATAGGGCAGCTGTCCCAAAAGGATAAGGGTGACAGCTGCACCTGTACCCTTTTCAGCCCATTTGGATAAGGAATATGCTAAAGCATATCCTATCCCAAATACCCCTATATATACACACACCTTTTACCACTTAAGGGGATCTTTTTTTTTACAACTTTTGGGCTGCTGAAAAAATCTGAACACATAGAAAATATACCAACTGCTGCTCACAAACAAAATCTCAAAATATCAGTAGAAAAACTAGGAAAAATCTGACTGCCTCCTTTTAAAAAATCGACCAGTATAGTGTTTTGGTTCTCAGCTCCTGGTTCTTCTTTGGTATTTTGATTTCGTGAAAATCTTAAGTACTCATACTCGAATTCCTGGGATTTCCTATTGGTGTTGTTTGGTCCTGTTTTGGGTTTTGGTTGTTGTTGATCTGCTGCTTATTGTTGTTGGTTTTTCTCCTTCTTTGGTTGATTTTCACCTCTCCCTGGACCTTTATTTGGTCCAGATCTCTTTTGTCATTTTTCTCTTTGAAAAGGTATGTAACACCTTACTCTAGAAATGAAACTTTTAAATCTGAAATTGTGTTCTACACTGTTATGCCAATTTATCTTGTTTGTTTGAATTTCTCTGACTGAATCTGCATGTAAATCTGAGGTTGAAATGTGTGTGATTCTTGCTGAATTTGGTTAAGTAATTTCAAATAAGAATTGTAATACCAAATGGTGAATTTCTGTTTGATTAAGCATAATTGGAGTTGAATATGACCTTCATTATGGTCAGATTCATTCCATAAAATGCATAAACATGTTCTGTTCTTTTAGTATTATGTAGAGCATCATTAGAGTTGAATCTGACCCCTTTAATGGTCAGATTCATCCTATGAGATGCATAAAAGATCTGTTTATAATGTTGTCCATGCATTAAATCTTAAGACTTATAGTTTTAAAATTAATGACAATGCAGGTTTGAATCCTTAAGGTATTGCTGGCTTGCACAGGAGCAGCAGCCTTTCAGTTTTCCTTTCTTATTTCATAATTTAGGAGTAGTATTTATGGTAGAAGTTGGAATGTAATAGTATAGGTTCTATACGTCTTCTTTTCTCTTCAGTTGTAAACTGGACTGGACTATATTTAATTCTCATTCAGTGGCGTTTTCCTTTCACTTTGTAAAATCTGGAAAGTAACTCATGATCAGCCCATTCATATCGGCATAACGAGTATTTTATTTATCCAAACTTATTGAAAATCTTGCACCACTGAAATGAATTTCAAAATCGAACAAAAGCGATAGAGTTTTAATCTGAAAATTTTATACTGTTTGTTTCTGTAATGAAAATAGCCTAGATTCAGTTCCGTATACCTTAATATTTTTCTAATTCGAAGCTCTTCAAAAAGGTTGATCAAATGACTATAATTCAGATATTGTCATGTTGGTTTCTTTGTAAAAACAATTGCTTCTAGCAAAATTTATAGAAAGCTCTTCCTCTTAGATTCTTAAACTGTGTACAAATATCCCGGATTATTAAATGGGCCAAATGGTAGCGGAATTACACCTGCCTTTATGTGATACTATATCCGCAATTCGAGCTTACTTTATTCATTGCTATACAAATCGAAGTATGCTAGCATGTCTCCCCCCTTTAAATGTTTCTACTCGCTTTAATTTGAACATCTATCTCAAATAGCCATGATTAGGATAGGCCAAAGGGAGTAAATAACTATTGGGCTAAAATATGGCCATAGCCCAAGCATCTTTGTCCTTTAGACTAAGTGAATTTAAGCTTAAACAATCTTCCACATATCCTTTAGGTCGAAAAATACATCTTTAGATTGAAATTTAGTAAATAGTCAAGTATTACTTCAAACAACCATAACCTACACTCGGGCGTGGCAACTCATGTCCCCGACTCTAACTCAAAACAATAATAAAAATCACATGTTGTAATTGTGGGTGCATTTCATGTGGCGCAGTTATAACATGTCCAAAACAATCAAGTGCACGCCATCGTGACTTTTTTCAAGATAAATCCATAAATATTAAAAGAGGTTTAAAAATAAAATAAAAAGGCTAAATGCACAATAGGCTAAAACACGTAAACAATCAGATAATTTAGGCCAAATATTAATAGTAAGCGACCGTGCTAGAACCACGGAACTCGGGAATGCCTAACACCTTCTCCCGGGTTAACATAATTCTTTACTCGGATTTCTGGTTCGCAGACAACTTAAAACGGAGTCAAAATTCCTCGGTTTGGGATTTCAATAAACGGTGTCCCGGAACATCGTCAAAAATCCAGGTGGCGACTCTGAAAAATTTAAAATAAATCCCAAATCCGAAAAATGGTACTTAAAGTGGAAGAACTCCCTTATTACCCCTTCATTAATCCGGGTATAATGAAAAAGGAGGTGTGACAATAGACTGTCACTTTGTGAGAGAAAAACTCAGTCAAGGGTTGCTAAAAACTGAGTTTGTAAACACAGAAGATCAACTAGCAGACTTGCTCACGAAGGGGTTGGGAAAAGCTCAACATGATTATCTATTGAACAAAATTGGACTGAAGAACTTGTTGGAATCATCAACTTGAGGGGGAGTGTTGACTAACAAGTTGAGTTAACCATAGTTAAGCTTAAATGTAATGTTAACTATAGTTAGGGAAATAGTGAGTTAGTTAAAAGTTAGTTAGATTGTCATTAAATAGAGAAGCTCTCCGGTACAGATACAGTTTTTTCTTAACACAAATTGAAGTCGGTTCCCTTCAAACTCATCTTCCTTTCTGAATCTTCTTCCTCAAGAGCTTCAATCTAGTCTTGCGTGGCTTCTATCATATATCATGCATTCTAAAGGGGAAGAGCACTGCCTAGAAAGGATTCGATCTTTTTGCACATATAAGACATGCCAAAAACATACTCCCTCCGTCTCAAATTATCTGTCGTGGTTTCTAAAAATAATTGTCTCAAATTATTTGTCATTTTAGAAGTTCAAGACAAATTTAATTATTTTTCCTTATTTCATCCTCAATAGTAATTGTTCTTGAAAACTACAAATACCTCAATTATGGGTTAATATTATGATTGTTCAAATACCAATAAGATATAAATAAGGGGAAAATAGTCAAAAATACCACTAAATCGTTATTTTCTTAAGAGACGTGTAAAACACAAATACGACAGATAATTTGAGACGGAGGGAGTAGCTATTGCAAGTGGAGGAACTTCTAGACAAGTAAAATTATCTTAGATGCGTCTCTAACGCGTTGACTATCCAAGACAGCATCTGTGTTGGAAGCAAAAAGCTCTTAGAAATAATTTTGTTTCACACTAACTATTCTCACTTCATTAAATTATCTTATTCGATTAATCATTGTTTTTCTCCTCAGGGGAAACGTCTTTAATTGGAAATCCAATCTTTTGACTGCAAATGATTAAGCTAAGAAAAAGTTACTAACCATTTGTTAGCTAGAAGGTCGAAAATGCAAAACATATAATCAATTGTCTAAGTTAAACATAACCAAAAATTTTAAGGTTTTAAAAAGATAAAAGTCCATGTTTGATGCCTGAAGCCCACTATGGTCATATATACGGCTTTAAGGCACCATGAAGCACAACCTTTTAGTTCTTCTGAACTTTCAAGGCCGATCAAGGAGCTTAAAGCTATGCTTATCACTTATCAGCACCTTGGTGCTTATCGACAACTAGGCACTTGGGGATACATTAGCTTAACAAATACGGCGGTTCACCAATCCAGAATGGGGTTAACAATGGAGTGACTTACTTTTAAGAAAGCTAGTAACTACAGTGAGTAACTGAATAATAGTTGTTTCCTCAGTTTAGTTCTTTACCGAATTTAATTGTTGATTAAAAGGACTCAATAATAGTTGTTTCCTCAGTTTAGTTCTTTACCGAACTTAATGGTTGATTAAAAGGACTCAACATAGATAGCAACAAAAATTAGGGAATATCACTATTAAGCATTGAACAGAAGCATTTCGAAATGGTAATGTATAATAGCATTTTCAAAAAAGTAGACTCTCATTACACCAAATAATATTAATTATAACTGAATACGAGCGTCCTGTTCTGCAGGGCAGTGACAGGAAAAACTTTGTTGGTGTAGTGAGCCTGAATGAAGTGTTACCATAAATCTTATTGGATATTCTCAAGGAAAACTTGATAGCTGACCTTATCCTTATGATTATACTGACCTAAGAGTATCTAAACCTCAGGGACTAACTATCCTAAAAGGAAAAAAGGGATAAACCTAGAATTATTTACACCTCAGAGAGTAACAATCAAAAAAGAAAAAGAAAAAATCTAAACCTCTGAGACTAAATTAGAGACGGTGTTCGCCTCAACTCAACACGTCGTGAATTTACAAGAAGTCATTCTCGCGAAAACAGTCAAGCATACTTGTAGCCACGCTTAATTATAAGGTTCAAATACAACGTTTACTAACAAATGTGGCCCAAACTATTCCTGATGACTTATTTATCTTATGAAATTACTTCAGCATTATATTTCAAAGATGAGAGTGCACATTAGTATACAAACAAAAACTGACACATAGAACGCACAACAAATTAAGCCCCATACAGAATCTATAGTTTTCATCCCAAAGTTTAGCTGTAATATAGAGATAGATCGGCTTACTTAGCGGGCAATCATCCCCAGGGAGTTTACAATCAGGACAGCAACCATCAAAAGCCATCCTACATATCCCGCAAGTTTCATCCTGAGCATCCCATGTCCATGAAGCAACAGCGTGCCATCTGCAATACATAAGGAAGTAAAAAGGTGAGATAGAGCAAGCTACACGTGTTGCAAGACATTTGAGACTAGTAAAATCAAATGCCATGAAGAGGACATACTCTATTCATGATTCCAGCGAAGCGCCCCGAAATAATAGGTCAAGGGAATCTTGTGATGAAGTAAAAAGCAAAGAAACAATACAAGAAAAGTCCTTCCATCAAAGCATGTAACCAACT
This sequence comes from Nicotiana undulata, assembly GCA_005239495.1. Classification (NCBI taxonomy): domain Eukaryota; kingdom Viridiplantae; phylum Streptophyta; class Magnoliopsida; order Solanales; family Solanaceae; genus Nicotiana; species Nicotiana undulata. The sequence goes on along the minus strand of MDKH01211549.1, from coordinate 3,074 downwards.
TGCAGTATAAAGCTACTCTAACGATTGGGTTAGCACAATAAGAAGTAGAGTTTCCAATGCATACGAACAAGAAACGTGAAAATTCCCAAATGTCACGAAAATAAAGACTTTAGCCCATTTAAAACTTAAGCACTTATGTGCACCTTTTCATTTAGAAATTAAACTTGTGAGGTGGTCATGAAAACCAATACATGGAAATGGTTCCTGAAGATAAATTAATTTGGCAATACAATAAAGGTCCATTGTCAATGCTTATTTGTCAATCACTAAGCAATTTGGTAGTCTACTTAAACAAGTTAGAATCTACAATTTCCCAAGATTACTGAGGAATTGACAGAATATGTGCCTTCATGCCAGTATGATCCGCTAATAGTTGGGATTATAAAATGCACTTGCTATATAATCCGAACTAATGAAAAAATTACTGACATGCCATAATTGAAGCAGTTGACTAAATTTTAACCCAGCTAATTGGCAACAAACATAAAGCACCGACTGGTGTGACCTAGCTGTCAATGAATTGCAATGAAAACCATGGTAGATCAGATTCAAACCATTATGTAATTATTGGACACGTGTCACGGTATATAAGAAAAACAATCAAAAGGATACGCAGTATTTTCACTTTCATTGCCCCGTTCCTGCAACATAAATATCATATAACAGTGCTATTTAAATTCAGTTCCCTCTTCGACAATCTGATATTTATGTAGACAAAAACAAAAACCACCCTAACTATCAGGATGACTAGCAAATAAGAATGAATTTTCTTGAAAAGAATCACTAAGAACTGTAGTAATTGGAGTTGAGATTTTCTATTTCAAAAGACGAGGGTACATACTCTGGATTTCGCAAGCTCGGAGCAGAGGAAAGCTGGCGCAATTTTTAAAGTTACTAATTTGGGTTTTTGCATTTGTTCTCCAACGGACCCGCCAGAAGGAATTTGGGCTCTTCAGTTTGAAATACACGGGCCTAATATAACTTTGAGAATTTTTACACGGTAGGTCAAAATTCTAAAAATTTTATATATAAACAACATAACTCTCTTCTTTATTTCCTTTCATCACATAACTCTTGGTTTATTTCAAAAGTAACAAATTTATTTAGCTTTATAACTGTATACGGTTGAAATCGGGCTCGTCCATTGCATGACAAATCGGGATTGAAACGTAATGAATTGAAGATCGACCCTTGGTTCCATCGGACCGAGGTACGAAGTTAGAACATACGTCTTCATGATCATCGAGTTTGTGACCCCGCAACCGACCCCAAATCCAAATGAGCTCGAGAAAACATTGTCGGACCGAATAACGGAAGTCCGAAATATTTGTAACCAGTCGAATATCACGGCGGAAATCTCGGCACGTATCAACGAGAAACCGATTAATTAGCAAATCATGACATTCTTTACCTTATAGTTGTACTTAAAATAGGACTCCTCTAATATATAAAGAGGGTTTAATTATTTGTAAAGGGCATTGTAATATTCACTCATAAGCAATATACTGTTATTTTCTCTTTAAAGCTCCATTTCAACTGTGTCTTGATACTGTGATCGAAGTACATACTGTTCAAGGGGAACCCTTCTCCTAAGGTTGTTACTGTCTGATTCGTATGGTTTGAACTTAGTTTGTCATACCTGATTCACAATTTCAATCTAACTTATTTCTTTGTGTCAATTTAATCCATGTATCCATAAAACCACTTATAAATTCTATTGTTATCCGATTTTAAGGGTAAACAGTATAGCGCCCACCGTGGGGCTAAGTATGATAGTGGTTATTTGATACAAATCTTCATAAAACACTATTTTACACTTGTTCTTTGGAGTGTCTCTTATTTCAAGATAAAAATGTCGAACTCCCAATTAGCACCCTTACACGTTGACTATGATTTCGGCCACCATGGAAAAATGATAACGTAGCACCCGGGAACGACATGCCCCAAGTCGATCTTGACGGAGTTTGGGCTGCAAATCCAATCGATGTCAGCTCGCATGTGGCCATCAACGCAAATTTGCTCGCCGATCTTGAGGACATCGTCTGTAGAGATGTCCGAACAGTCGCTCAAAGCACACACGATGATGAAGATGGTGGACTTAAATTGTGGGTGATCTTCGAAATGTTACAGGCTCAACAGGCGGCGATAGCCCAACTCCAGAACTAGAGTTGCCCGCCAAGTAGGATTGAGCCCGAGCCATCCTAGCACTACAAGAAAGGATACGACGATTTAGTGACTATTGAAATAAATGTCGGCAAATTTCCTTTTTTTGACATTTATGAAAAAATGTCGTAAAAATTATGACATTTAATATTAATTGTCATAAAAACAATGACATTTGATCCTAAAAGTCGTAAAAAATGACATTTGATAGGAGATATCATTAAAACAACGACATTTGATACAAAATGTCGTCAATATAATGGCATTTTTTAAGAAATGTCGTAAAAAGTACGACATTTGCTACAAAATATCGTAAAAATTAGACATTTGATACAAAATGTCATAAAAAGGACGACATTTGGTATAAAATGTCATAAAAACAATGACATTTGGTCCAAACTGTAGTAAAAATACGACAATTATATCAAATATTGTAAAAAGTTTTTGATACAAATGACTGGGGGTGTACATGGATCGGATTTGTTCGGTTTTTATCAAAATCAAATCAAACCAACTATATCGATTTGGATTGGTTCGGTTTTGTCGGTTTTTCGGATTTTTTTGTTACATGAATACTATTCCTATCCTACTTTGTTAAAGTTATAAATAAAGTTTTGATTATAAGTGAATATATGTTTAGTAAATATTGAAAAAATTAACAAACATATGATCTATTAAAATATTCTATTGGGAATTTTTTTTTTTAGTAATGCATGATAGTTATTTTCTTAGTTGTCTAATAATAATTGCCGTTAATGTACGTTTTCAAGGTTAACACATGAGAGGATCCCAAATATTTTAATATTTTTGAAAATAAAATTCAATATAAAGTCTTAAAAATATATATCAAAATAATATATTTATATGTAGGGCTTAATTTGTGAGGCTCCATTACATGCACCCCAAACATA